>JAJIYU010004757.1:0-23656 GCA_030144865.1 Tinospora cordifolia
GAATCTCCGCGGAGGCGAAAGAAAACCCTTGGGGGCAGGGACAATACCTTGTGAGTGACACGCCATGACGTGGGCCCTACGACGTGGGTAAGAGTCCCGGTAGGATTCCCGTTGGGTGTTACAGACGTTCAGCTTCAAAATGCAAGGTTCACTTGGTCCAAGAATCGTGATCAACCAACCCTTTCAAGATTGGCTCGCTTCCTCGTTAATTTAGTCCAATGAAGCACTTTAGATCATTGGCCAATTCAGTTGGATACTCAATCGAGGCGGTGGGGGCCAACTCCTTTTAGATTCGAGCACTCTTGGATGGATAGGAAGGAGTTTGGAATTAACATGAAAGAATGGTGGAACAAGCCGTCTCACGGAAAATGGGAAGGATTCAGATACATGCAGAAACTCAAACAACTCAAGATAGATTAAAAACATGGAGCAGGAACTTTCGGGATTCGGATGATCATGCGAAGAGAGAGTTGTCCTTAAAAATTCAGGAGCTAGATCGCAGAGCTCAACAAGGCATCACCACGCAGGGGGATAAAAAGCTGAGAGCCAGAACCTTGCAGGAGATGAATAATATTGAAAATAGAATTGATAGGGAGGCCAGACAGAAAGCTCACATTAAGTGGGCCAAGGAAGGTGACACCAACTCGAGATTCTTTCACAGGCTGCTATCAATTCAGAGAGAAAGGGCTTTCATATCCAAAATCAAAGGTGCAAATGGAGTCACAATTGAGGTGGAGAGAGATATACAACAGCACATAATTTCGTATTTCACGAATTTATACTCAGACGGCAAAGGTCCAAAATGGGCAATAGATGGGATAGATTGGAACCCTATAACAGAAGAGTAGAAGGATTGGCTTGAAAGGCCATTCATGGAAGAGGAGGTGAAGGAGGCGGTTTTTAGCTGTGAAGGAGAGAAAGCACCTGGTCCAAATGGCTTCACAATGTTATTTTATCAAAAGAATTGGGACCTGTTGAAGACAGACATTATCCGAACCTTGTAAGAATTTTATTCCTCAGGAGTTATCAATAAATGTGTAAACGTGACATACATTCAGTTGATTCCAAAGAAGACTAGTCCGGACAAGGTGGAGGAGTATAAGCTGATTAGCTTGGTAACCAATTTATACAAAATAATTGCTCGTATCCTAGCGAGGTGTCTAAGGGAGATGATTCATGTTACAGTAGCAGAGAATCAAATGGGATTTGTGAAACAGTGACATATTTTCGATGCTATCCTGACGGCAAATGAGGCGGTAGAGGACTATAGAGTTAGAAAAAAAGAAGGTTTGGTAGTGAAAATTGACTTCTCTAAGGCTTACGATTCAGTTAGATGGAAGTACCTACTCTATGTTCTAAAGAAGGAAGGATTTGGAGAGAGATGGCGTAGATGGGTAACCGGATGCATTTCCAAAGTTTTTTATTCTATATTCATGAATGGTAAGCCAAAGGGGAAGATCACAGCCTCAAGAGGTCTTAGACAAGGCGACCCTCTCTCCCCCTTCTTGTACATTTTAGTAGCCGATAGCCTACATGGCATTCTGCAGAGGGCTAGGCAGTTCGGGCTTCAAGGCTTCGAGGTAGGAGGCCAAAAGATCTTTCTCTCTCATCTCTTCTACACTGATGATGCTCTTTTCTTCCTCAATAATGACTCTAAAAGCTGGGAGTTGCTTCTACTGGCCTTAAAAAGTTTTTCTCTAGTTTCTGGGCTGAAAATAAATTTTCTCAAAAGCCAAGTAGCTGGTGTCAATATTAAGGAGAAAGAGATGAATCTAGCTAATAAGATATTCGACATTCCCATGTCCAAATGACCTATGAAATATCTTGGTCTTCCGTTGGAGGGTAATCCTAGAAGAATCTCCTTTTGGGATCCGGTGATACAAACGGTCAAGAGGAGAATTGAAGTGTGGAGATGTAGTTATCTATCTAGGGGCGGCCGCCTCCTATTAATTAAAGCTGTTTTAGAGGCTCTTCCGACTTATTACATGTCAGTCTTCCAGATGCCAATTGTAGTTCAAAAGGAGTTGGAAAAGGGTATTAGAAGATTCTTTTGGAAGGCCAGAAGGGTTGAGAAAGTTTACATGCTTGTCAAGTGGCAGCAGATTTGCAAATCCAAGGAAGAAGGGGGTCTGGGAGTTGCTCAGCTAAAAACCATAAATGCTGCACTAGCTGCCAAATGGCTTTGGAAGTTTTCTAAGACCCAAGACCAGCTGTGGAACAAGATAACTGCAAGCATCCATGGGTGATCTCAAAACAGCATGATGGCGGGCTTGAATGCTAAGGTTTCGAATAGATCCCCTTGGAAATTCATCCAGTCCCTGTATCCAAAGTTTGCTCCTCACATCAAATAGAAAATTGGAGATGGAAAGCACATCAAATTCTTGGAGGATGCATGGTGCACACCGACCACTTTTAAAGAGGATTTTCCCCGGTTGTATAGGATTGCTCAAGAACCAGAGGCCACCTTGTCTCAATGCTGGGGGGGAGAGGATGGAGGAGAGTGAAAATAATGGGCATGGAACTTGGACTTTCGGAGGAACCTCAAAGATGAGGAGATTGAGGATCTGACTACCTTACTTAACAAGCTTTAGCCGGTGCAACTTAGCACATAGCCTGATTCTTGGTGGTGGACGAAGGACAAATCTGGGCAGTTCATGACGGGTTCCTGTTATAAAGTTTTCTCATCCGGAGAGGAGAATTCCACAAACGGCAGTCTGGCGCTAATCTGGAGAGCTAAATTACCTATTAGATTTAAAATTCTGTTGTGGCTGATAATGCAGGGACGGTTAAATTGTACCGTTCAAATACAGAAGAAATTTCCTAGCTATTATTTATCCCCCTCTTTATGCTGTATGTGCAGGGCCGCTTAGGATGATGTTTGGCATCTTTTTGGGGAGTGCAAGATTTTGAAGCCAGTGTGGTGCTCTTGGCAACAGGAACTTCCAGCCATGCCGAGACCTCCTGATAGTACCAATGTTCATAATTGGATCTCAGACCAAGCTATTCAGTGGAAAAGCTACTAACTGCTGATGGTCTTTGTTATATGGACTGCGATATGGGAGGCTAGGAATAGTAGTATTTTTCAGAATGTCGAAATTAATGTACATAGAATAGTGGAAAGATCACACTTGTTGTTTGCAACCTCGGTCTCCTCTGGGAATATGGGGCTAGGATACACTTTTAGTGATTAGATGATCTGGTGGGCCTCAATTTTGTATTCTCTGTAACAGAGGGATTCGGGTCTCTTCTTTTGTATTTTGTTGCGCTGAGGCGCTGGACATCTCGTCCAAGTTAATATAATCACGTTTACTTTCAAAAAAAAAATTGCAACGAGATTCCCATCCCATCGTTATTTTCTTGGACTACTAATAATACAACTGGTTTTGCGACACTACAATCAAGGTATTCCGTTCCTCGTATTAACCAAGTGAGGACTTTAAATTATCTATGTCTAGATAGAAATGTCACTACTCTCAACTTCAAAATTTTCAAATGCAGTGCTTATAGCGTACTTTGCTGGCCAAAAACACTCAACATCGCATCATTTGCTAAACATCTAGCACAATCCCTATTGGATGTACCTATTTGGAGGGATAGGGATGACTACTCCATTGTTCAAACAATAAAAACTCTAGTTAGTTGGTTAGATGATGGAACCCACTAATCCACTTGTCAAATGGCTATACCATATTTGCATATACTCTTGAGATCCAAAGTTGGTATAATCCTCATATACATGTGTCCTCAGGCTGATCACTCTGTTCTTTTAATTAATAAACTTCTTTTTATCAACAAATGGTCGACGAGTGCAACAATGTGCGAGTGATCCATAAAGTTGGAGAACAATGCACAAATGCATATAAGTGCACATATAAATAAGTTAGATGCTCTACAGATCTCTATCTCTCTCTCTTTCTTGAAATACAATTTCCTTATATGATGCCCAAATCAAATCTTGGTAATCGATTTAGTCATCATCTGCATAGCTTGTTATATTATAATGTATGCCAAGAAGCTGATCTTTTGCATCCATAATTCACGCTTCTCAAGCTTGACGTACAGTTTATAATCTCATAATGTTTGCAAAGAAACTCTAAGATGCTCTTCATGTTTGACTTTGTTTTTTTTTTTTTTTTTCAATTAAACCAACATGTCATCAAATAATAGAGTAATGAGCTGGTCCAAGTATCTTTGTGTCACCCTATTCTCCATGTCCATAAAGATGGGGATACATTCATCAACCTGAGTGGCAACTATAAGGACTCAAGTTAGTTGCCAACATTCCAAAATTGCGCCCAATCAAAAACCCAATGAACAAAGTGTTGCCTAGACAATTTCCTCATGTTGTGGTTATTGTTATCGTCAGAGCAAATTGTGCAATTTGAAAATCAAAGCCCATCCAAGTGCACCCTCAAACATACCCAGTTGATCAATGAGGATTGTCGTATTACTATTTAATGCATTTTTGCTGTTTTGCACTAACACATGCTAATCTAGAGGTCACTTGATTGTCCTCTTAAAATTGTGCTGTTTGCATAGACATGTAATTTTATCCAAGGATTCCTTGAATTTATAAGAGATCATCCCACTTCCTCATTGACTGAACTGATGATGTGAACCATGATTCTAAGTGAAACTCCAAAGTGCAGTGTGAACCACATATTGGTGCGGACCAAAGTGGAACTTCAGCATGCTTTATCAGTTTCTCAACAAGCGCAGAGTGACTTCCTTATAGAAGTTGAAAGCTCAATTGAGGATAATGCTACTTTTCACAGGTTGTAATTCTTATCTGAAGTGCAATGTTTTTCTAATATTGTTGTTGTACTCTAACAACACATCTGTAACTGTTGGCAGTATTTTGGGAAAATATGCGTGTCAGGCAGCAGATCATACGCTAAAAATCCTTTCAAGGCTCTTGACTCATGTTAATACCTCAAGGAATTTCCAACCTTGCAGGATCCATAGAATAGAATACTCACTATATAGGTATATAGATTTATGATTTAAATGGAGTTGAAGAACATTTTGAAAGGCTTGCTCAATAGGATGAAGTCAGTCAAATGTCAGATTCCTGCGAGTCTTCTGGATAACTCATAATGCTTTCGATTTGCTTATGACAGGATTGAACTGTCTGCTCCACTTACATTTCCCAGCAACAAAAACCAGTCCAGGTTCTACAGGGAAGGGTTTATTTTGGCCTTGGCTCTTGAGGATGGATGTATTGGCTTTGGTGAGGTAACCGTTATCTTTTGCTAAACCATATGAATCCAGTTTTTATGTCATTAAATGATCTAGGAAGACTACATTTACCACATCTAATGTAATTTCCTCGTATCTAACCATCTCCTTTGTTTATTATAATTTTTCTGCGCTTATGTTTGTTGTATATTGTTTGAACCCACTAGTGCCTATGCCTTGCATTTGAAGATTGCAATCAGTTCCATTCATTGACTCTTCCTTTGTAAATTGTCTTGGATTTCGAAGACATGTTGGAAACTTTTATGGTGGAAAAGAAGTTTGACTTGAAAATTGGAAACTATTCAAACAACTTTAATAATTAATGACTAACCCAATCGACATCATCACAGTGCTTAAGCTTATGATATTGCCCCGAGATGGTAGTCAAGATTGAATCCTAACCAGTGTTGTCAAGGCGGTAAGACGGTTTAAGACGGTAAGCCTCAATAAGGCGAGGCAAGGCCTAGGCGAGGACTAGGCGGCGCCTAGGCGGTCCTTAAAATAATTATTTAAAGATCCCTGAAGAATTATTTATTTATTTATTGGTCCCTTACCCAATATATATATATATATACATATATATATATATATATTTTTTTTTTCCTAAAAAATTGTTTAATACTTTTTTATAATTTTATTTATTTATATTTTACATTTAATTAATTAATGATATATAAATTATAAAATTATAAATAATGACATATTAGAGAATACATTATGATAAAATCATGATCATCATAAGTTCACATACTTCATATTCATAACATTCAAAAACGAAAAGCTAATTTTGCACGCACAAGTGAGAGATAGAGAGAGAGATACGTAAAGAGATAGAAGAGAGACGTAAATAGAGAGAGACAGAAAAGAGACCTAGATAGAGAGAGAGAAGAGAAATGTAGAAAGATAGAGATAAGAGAGTTGAGAAAGAGGAGGGACGTAGAAAGACAGAGGGAGAGATGCAAAAAGAGAGAGAGACATAGCAAAGAGAGCTGGAGAGATGCAGAAAGAGAGCAGAGAGAGAAAGGGAGAGGCACGCACAGTGAGATGCAGAGAGTCGTCGGAGTCGCTCACTGAAAAAGACGTCGGAGTTGCTTGTCGGAGTGTCAGAGATGATCGTCGGAGTTGGTTCGAGTCGTTTGACTTTAAGAGGTTTGAGAACGGAGTTATTAGATTTAGGTTAAAATTAAAAAAATAATTAATTAATTACAAGTCATCCTATTTTTTTGAAATTTACAGAGAAGCCCTCCTAGCGCCTAGGCGGTGGCTTAGGCGTTGAGAGGGCCTGGACGCCTAGGCGACGCCTTGACAACATTGATCCTAACTACAACTAATGAGTGTTTCTTAAATATTGGATCACAAATTATAGGACTATGATTTTATAAACCATAAAAGTAACTATTTTACAAAGCATATCTAGATAACTGAATTCAACTCTTTTAATTATTTACGAGGTTTTACGCTGTTCTGTCCTAGTTATAAAGAATGACAAGATGTGCAACTAGTTGAATCTAACCTATTCTTAAAATATACAACTTGCACAAACTCCCTTTCCTGAAAAAGATCAATACACCAAGCACCACATTTAGATTTACTGAATTTTTGGGTAAAATATTGATATTTAAATCGAAACTCTCAATGGATGGGTACTAGCCCAAGGAAACAAAAGAATTAATTATATTTTTCATATTATCTCCTCTTCTAGGTAGGGCTAGCTAATTTGAACATAGTTCTTTTTTCTCATTATTATTACTTTTGATATTTTGCCTTTTTGCTTTTTTATAGTCTATTTGATTTTTTTTTTTTTTAGATTTTTTTCATTGATGTTTCTAAAGTTCCTGTTAGCTTAATATTATATATTAAATTGTAAACATTTATTATGGTGGAGCCCTATTTTTCGTTTGGGAAAGATTTATGAAGATAAAGGGGAGGATGCTTGGAAGGGTCACATTCCCCTAAAAGAGGATTTCCTGCAGTTGTTCAGATTAACTCCCCTTCGGTGACTCTTAATCAGCTTCGGGGTGGAGGAGATGACAACAACCAGGTGGCTAGTGGCTGGAACTTTCAGTTTAGAAGGGCTCTTAAGGACAAGGAAATTATTACTCTTACGGCCCTTCTCCAGCATCTTGATAGTGTTCAGTTTGGCTCTTCAAAAGATTCCTGGCAATGGATCCATGAGAAGTTGGGCAACTTTTCTCCGGCCTCTTGTATATGGCTTTCTGTAATGAAAATGGGACGAGTAGTGTTAGCAGCTTTATGCCGATTTGGAGAACCAAAATCCCCCTCAAGACCAAAGTCCTTGCTTGGTTAATCATTCTTGGCAGATTAAATTGTACTATCCAGCTACAAAAGAAGCTTCCTAATTTTTGCCTTTCACCATCATGTTGCTATTTGTGCAGGGCCTCTAAGGATGATGTGGTTCACATATTTTGGAGCTGCCTAGTTTTGAAGAGGATGTGGTATTCTTGGCACTAGAAGATTCCATCCCTTACACACCCATTGGATGGCACTACAAACCTCTCCTACCCTAGTCAACTTCCAGGGGCTCTGAAACCTTATTGGTTTCTGGTCCATTTTGCTATATGGGATGCAGTGTGGGAGGTTAGAAACCGTTGCATTTTTCAGAATGTCAATATTAGTCTAAGTAGTATAATGGATAAATCGGTGGCTTCGTTTGTCAAATGGGTCTACGTTTCTAAGTTAGGTTTAGGATACTCTTTTGGGAACTGGATGTTAAATTGGAAAAATGGGTTTGATCTCTTAGAGTTGCTGGACTTCTCGTCCACGCTTTAAGTTTCGCTTCATATAGAATATATTATCATTTCCTTTCAAAGAAAAAAAAAAGATTTATGAAGATAAAGATTGGAATTTTGCAGTTATATTAATTAATTGTCAAGTGAGTTGCATATGAAATAGGACATAACTTATCAAATGACAAAAGTAAGAAATGTAAAGTTTTAATTGGTTCTTTATTTTTATGCTTGTTCAATACTCACAAGTTTGACATCCTTTATCCCAAGTCAGATGCTTATTTGTCAATTCTTATAATTTAGTTTTGTTTAGGCAAGCTTAGGCTTTAGCTATAATAGCATTAGGATTTAAGCCTCAAAAGCCAAGAAGTTTCTTATCTTTAGGCCTTAATTTTTTTCAACTTAACGACTGGTAGCATCATGCTAAAAATCAGGATTCTACAAGATTTTAGGATTAGATTGGGGTCCTACTTTGACTTTCTAAAAAAATTTGTTCTTGGGATCTAGATCTGTGAGGAGTTGTGTGATATAAATCACAATATTCTATGATTCGTATTTGGATTATCCTTTTCAATTGGAGTTGTCATATTTGACAAATGCAGGTGAGTCAAAGAGTTCAATCGCTTTATTAGGAATTTTACTTGTGATGAACAAGTTGCAAAGTATAGACCATTTCAAGTGAGGCCTTTTTATTATCATTAATTTAATTTTTTATATAAATTGCTAAGTGTCTTAGATAACCTAAAAAATCTCTTCTATAGTGCTTTGGTTTATTATTCGATTGTCTAATAAAACATGGAGCTACAATCACATGGAGGCAATTGAGGATTGGAGATTATGAGTCGAAGCACTCCATGTTGTTTGATTAGTTTCTTTCTTCAACTTCATGAACCAGATACAATGTTTATGTAATACCCTGAAATTTTGCACTAAATGAAATGAAATGATAAATGAAGTCCAATTCATTTCTATAATTTATGTGCAAGTTTAAATTTGCTCAAAAACCTCTCAAGGGAGTGGAATTAAAAAAAAAAAAGGGACGAAATGAAGTGAAGTGAACACCTCAAACGATTTAGGCAACAAAAATTCATTTCATTTGCTCAACTAAGAGTTCATTTACTTGGTGTACCTTAAGAGAATCTAAATTAGGAAAGAAAATGGGGAAAAACCTAGTCAATATAAAGATATGAATTTTTATTAAATTCATGTAAACTTAAAAATGCATGTTAAGGGCCTAAAATCCTAACCATATGAGAGTTATGAATTTATTTTAAATCCATGTAAACCCAAAAATGGATGAGCATCCCTAACATGTGCAAGTCACATGAAAGATAATGTTAGCGTGACACGTGATCATATACACAATGTTCTACACACCAAAAACGTCTCAAATAATCACAATTAGAAGTCCCATGAACATGATCACGTGTGCCCATGTACATCATAACCTTGACGTCTCATAGGAACAAAAAGGGAAGTTGCGAAATTTTGTGGAAAGGAAATGTTTCCAAGATAAGAAACCAACCCATGATCACGTTTGATAAGGTGCTCACAACGCTATTTATGTTCAAACATCCAAAGAAAGGGGAATGGGAAAGTTTCCTAAATTAAAAGATACCCTAATCTTAGCACACATAAGGGGAATGACCATCATATCCTTAATTGTAAGACCCTAGCCGTCACTTGTGCTTATTAGAAGTTTCTAAACCTTAGATGCTCTCTAATCTTGACGTCCAAAGAAGATTTGCTTGCTGATTATGCACATCACCTATAGAAACAAAGCCAACCAAAAACCCTAGTCTATATACTCCCATGACGCCACAAAGGAAATGTTTCCATGAAATGTATGTGTGATGCCCAAGCAAATGAATTAATTAGGAAATATGTCATGATCGCAAAATCTGATCTAGATGGACGTTCTAAATGGTTTAGAAGTTGTTCTAAATCTGATTTGTGTTCACACACATAAAGGAAACAAGGAAAGATACAAAGATTTTGTGCAAACATGATTAGGAAACCCTAATGAGAACACTTGCCCTACTCTATGCAAACCATCCCCTTTAGCAATGGAAAGTTGCTCAATTGTGAGCTGCCCTAGCTGCCCAAGACGTCCCCCCCCCAGCCTCTTGAAAATCTATATAAACCCCCCTTGTGCACACTTCATCATCCCAAAGCAAGAGTTGATATTTCCCTCTTAACTTGTTTTAGCCTTCTTCTTGGCGACCTTTTTGTTCTTGAGTGTTCTTGAAGTATTCTTGAGTGCTTTGGTGTTTAATTGAATGTTCTTGAGTTGTCTTTGAAGTATTAGACATGTTGAAGAAAGGAACCTCTGCTGAAATTTTGAGAAAACGCTTCATAAGGTGGATGAGATTTCCTATACTTCTACTTGCTAGTTTGAGTTTTAGCATGTTTATACATATTTTATTTTCAGTTTAGCATGTTTATTTTCAGTTTTCAGCATGTTTAATCATGATTTAAATTCAGTTTATCATGTATGCATGTTTTAAGTATTTATGATACCATGCCATGCCTAGTTTTCATTCTTAGATTTGATTTGAATTATGAAGCATTGTATGTATTGTTTTCATGCTTTTTGAATGTTTTATTCTTAATTTTACTATTTTGATTTTTTATCCAAGAATATGTGAGAATTAAGTTTAAGACTTTGAAGTTTATGAACCACGTACTGTCATAGTAATCTAAGTGATGCTATGGTTGTTCTTTACATATACTTAGTATATATGAGTCTTATCACTGAGTGTGGATGAGTATTACCCAAAGTACTTGGAATATCGACATGAGATCCTTATTCCAATGGAATATGACAAGATGAATTGTCTTTCTATCCAAGAGTGGAGTGTTTTCATAAGAACATCAAGGGATTAGAACCTCTTTTAGTCTTAACGTGAACAATAACCAAAGATGTTTGAATCGCGTAATTGTTTATAAGTGTTTGAATTTGGATGTGCTTTTGATTTGAATTAGTAATATAGTTGTTATGGAATGATCCACTAGGCTATGTGTTCATCCCTTCCTCTTATATATATGTTTTTCTTTTTTTTTTTTCGGAAAATTGAATCATGAAGACTACTGAAATTAGATAGGGTTCTAAATTTGAAAATTTATATGTAAGGGTATGTTGCCCAAATTTTAATGTTTAAATTAAGACTTCCGCTGAATTTAACATTTTAAGATTGAGTCATGTACTCCATTTTATTAAATTAATAAAATTTATGACTTTTATCTCTTATATTATAGCCTTATTTGATTTGATTCCTAAATTTGAGTTAAGTACTCTTGAATTACATTAAGGCATAAGATAATTGAAATAGAACGTCAAGTTGTATCCTTATAAAGTAACAGCGGTCTAGCCTGTCTTGTGGTTAAGTCCAATTGAAAGTCTCGGGGGGTTGTGGTGTTTTTTAAATAGATGAGGCACTAAATCTTGAAAACAGAAAAGAGAGGAGAAAAAAAACCTTGAACATTCTAGAATTCTTGGTGAGTGCATAAAAAGTAGTCCCTAGATTAATCTAGTTAGGGAAAATCATCCAAAAATTGTATAAACTATGTCACTAAAATTGAGAAAATCACGTAGATTAAACTTGTTGGGTGTTGAGGGACTTTTGGCTTTGTTAGTCTTTCATCACCTTTGGTGAATGCCGAATGTATATTACTAATATAAACTATTAATAAAACAATCTTCATTTCTAATTTGAAAAAAAAAATAAAAAATCATATAACTAGATGACATCAACAACAAAATTGTGTGTTTATGGTAAGCTGGTTTGGTTTTTACATTGTTAACTCAGCCAAAAGCCCTGATTCGAGTAGTTAATAGCAAAAAATGTATCATCTAATGTTTCCGAGAAGCCATTTATTTTATTATTTTTTGTAAGATCTTTCATTTAATAATGTTTCTAATTTCTATCATATTAACAGGTAGCTCCTCTTAGTATTCAGAAGGAGAACGTCCAAGATGTGGAACAACAACTACGGTTTCTTGTTCATGTGATCCAAGGAGCACAAATAAGTTCTCTTCTTCCCTTACTAAGGGGAGCATTCTCCTATTGGATCTGGTCAAGCTTGGGAATCCCAGTATTGTTCATTTAACCTTTTTTTTATTAAATTTATATCCTAATTGCATTCTTGTTGATTTTGTACTACTAGTGGAGATTTTTTAACAAATTGTGTGTGTGCTTTTTTTTTCTAGCCGCATTCAATCTTTCCAAGTGTTAGATGCGGTGTCGAGATGGCAATACTTAATGCAGTAGCAGCAAGTCAAGGTTATAGTTTATCAAATTTACTTGTACATCATCAGTGTTCAAACCAAGGGAGTCAATTAACTGCAGTCGAACAAATCGGCAAAAGTTCATCAAGTATCCAGATTTGTGCTCTTCTGGACTCGTGTGGTACTCCCATGGAGGTAGCTAATGTTGCAGAAAAGCTAGTCAAAAAAGGGTTCACCTCAATAAAGCTAAAAGTGAGATAATATTTTTGAGTTACATTTAATGATGGTTCTTTGTGCTATTACTGATGAACTTTGATGCAAAGAAACAACTGTCATCTGTAGTACTTTCAAAAAAGCAATATTGATAAAGAAATTGTAAGTATCAATTCCCAACATATATAGGAGTTCAGTTAGCAATTGGTGCTTTCTGAAAATTATCAAAAGGACATTTCCATCTTCATTGTATTCTTGCATATATATAAAGCTAAAGGTGAGATAATATTTTTGAGTTACATTTAATGATGGTTCTTTGTGCTATTACTGACGAACTTTGATGCAAAGAAACAACTGTCATCTATATTACTTTCAAAAAAGCAATATTGATAAAGAAATTGTACGTATCAATTCCCAACATAGATAGGAGTTCAGTTAGCAATTGGTGCTTTCTGAAAATTATCAAAAGGACATTTCCATCTTCATTGTATTCTTGCATGTATATATATATATGTAGGTATATATCCATATATGTTTCTATGCATCTCTAGATGGCTAGAGAGCTAAATGCCTAGAACCAAACAAGTCATGCACCTACATATGTAGATATTTTTCATTAAATTGTTTTACTAAAGTAGAAGATGAAGAGAAAGATGCTAGACAAGGAGAAAAACTTCTTCGACAACTTAAGACTTGACTTATAATTCAACATAAATAGATCTATGAAAGGGAAAATTGGTACTGCCACACAACTATAGCTACATGTAAAACATTCTCACAGTACACTGCGGCATGAGTTTAAAAAAATTGATTTACTACAATAATAACTAAGATTTAAGATAAAGTTTGATTCATGATTACAAAGAATTATAAACCCTGAGCTTCACTTTTGTGCTATCTAAACACCGTGATTTAGTTGCAATTCATGGTCTACAACACTTCTCAGTATTCCACAACAGGTAGGACGTCGAGGAAACCCTTTAGAAGATGCTGCTGTAGTGCAAGAAATAAGGAAAAAGATTGGGCATCAAATCAAGCTTCGTGTAGATGCCAACCGGAATTGGACATACAAACAAGCTATTGAGTTTGGATCTGGTGTGGAACTTTGTGACCTACAGTATATTGAGGTATGATCTCCTGCTTCGACCTGTTGTATATTGTATTAAAAAGTTGTATTGACCATTCTTCTAACATATTTTCTTTACCTTTTCCAAAAGTTATAATAACTAATAAGTCATCTTATTTCTATTGTTTTCTGTCGTCTTTACTCATCATAACTCTTCATGAAAATTTCTGACACGAAAAAATTTTTATGCCTTTTCTGCCACATTAGCATATTCTGGTATATGCTATGTGAATATTATTTATGGGTCTAACTGAGATTTCTAGCAAATAATTAAAATTCTTTATACGGACTTACTCATCTTATAGGAACCCGTCCAGTTGGAAGATGATATTATTAGATTCTGCGAAGAAACCGGTCTACCGGTAGCACTAGATGAAACCATCAGTGATATTCAAGGAGATCCTCTAAACAGACTGGCAAAGTTCATGCACGCAGGAATAGTTGCTCTGGTAAGCAAAATATTATTTACTTAAGAACTTCTTGTGAAATATAATGTCGTGTTGCAGCTAGCTCCGGAAGACACCTTGTGCTTCTGCAGCTTCACTTACTTTCTCTTTTCATAAATATATAGGTCATTTTGCCTCCTATTGATTAAAAAAATAGTATATTAATAACCATTAGTAGCACAAGCACTAAAAGGAAACTTACAAGGGGTAATTTGCAAATCCTTAAAGCTTAAACTTATCACCAGGTTTTGAAGTGCAGCCTGTCAATCTCAATAGTTTTCGTATTTGATATAATATGATGATTAGAAAATGTTCTCATTTGAATGTTCATATATCAGGTTATCAAACCAAGTGTTATTGGAGGTTTTGAAAAGGCAGCGTCAGTTGCAAAGTGGGCTCAAAAGCAAGGCAAAATGGTTATTGTCAGTGCTGCTTTTGAGAGTAGTCTGAGCCTGGCTGCATATGTTCAGTTTTCTTATTACCTTGAGCAGGAAAACATTGAAATATGCAGAATGATGAATAAGGAGCCAAGAAAACCTGTAGCCCACGGGCTAGGAACATACAGTTGGCTTAAAGAAGATGTCAGCACAGAGCCACTAAAGGTTTCTTTCCCTCCTGATAGTAAAGTGGTAGAAGCATCTGTAGAAGATGCTGCTCGTCTCTTGAATGGATTCAATGTTAATAATGGCGCCATTCAAAAATCATATGTTGGAGAAGAAGTTCGGAGATACCAAGTGACATTGTATCGCAGTGGTTTTTCTTATTCAATCAATGTTCAAGAACTTGGACCAAATACACATGTAAGTATTTTTTCTGACATATCTCTGTACATTTGGTGCTATCTTATGAGGCATATGGTTCTCTAATTTTATACGATCAACAAATTCATCACAAATCCTAATATATAGAAAAACTACATCTGGGCCAAGACTAAAATCTTTTGCATGCTTTTTTATTCTATCATAGTATACCTAGGTAGTGATTCAATATAAGACTGTCACAAGATATGGGCCGTTGATTCTGAATATGTATAATGATGAGTAAAACAATTTGAAGTTCCATCTTACTATATAAGAGGTCTACTCTTTCTGATTGTGATTTGATATCACAATGGGAAAATGAAGTGTCAATCTGGGGCAACATTTATGACTACAATTCTTGTATTTAACTGACATGATGGTAATTACCTTAGACAATCTAGATTGTTGGGGTGAATTCACATGTACTTCATTAAAGGATACCAAAATGATGCATTTTCTCCTTCATACGAGTGTACTGCATAACAACATTGCTCATAGTTGTGAGTGTTGACTTAATTGCTATGGAAGAAAAAAAAAATCCATTTGAAGATTGCTATTATGAGGATTTAAATTTGTACCCCTAATGGTATTAATGACATCAGAGTATCAAACTACTTTTAGAAGTTTGCATTGGAAATTGAAACTACTTTTTGAATGAACTACGCACATCAAAATTTAATTCTTCAAAGAGCAAGCATTGGCAGAAACTGTCAAAGTTGCTTTACTGTAACCTTGGAGCTTATGGATTTGTATTTGGAAACAACCTCTTTGACATGGACGTAAGGCTGAATACATAATCCCTTCTCCAAAACTTGTTCCGATGGTAAACACGTGCACTTGGTGTGCATTTTTCAGGACAGTCTAAAACATTTATCATTGTGCATTGGATTTTCTACATAGATCGATTTTGAATCTTGTAAATGATATGAAGTTGGAAACAACATTTCTGGTATGGAGGTGAGGTTGCATATGTCCTTTTCCTGAACTCTGCAACAGCAAGAGTCTCAACCCACTCGCTATGTTGGACAACCAAGAAGTGACTTGGGTGGTTTGGTCAATTATTACAAATTTAAGGTTTTCTTGTGAAGTCCTTAGATGTTTGCAAGGGTGTCAAGAAGATTTACGTAGTTCGGAAATTCTTTTTTGCATTCACACTTGGACCAGCTTTCTTTAGGGTTAGTCTATTCTGGATTCACTTTGAGGATGTGAATCAAGCCATGATAGTGCCTTTTTATATGTTCAATACAAACTGATCTTTTCATAGGCAAGAGATGAGCCTACAATATTCCTGAACATGCTAAAGATGAACTAGGTAATACTTTCTAAATAAATGATGAAATAAGAACCCTTGATTTCAACCTTGGAATCATAATTGATTGATGATCACTTGACTTATTTCAACTAGAAGCAAATCAAAGAAATTAAATAATGAAAGTTAGTTCTAAACTATTAAAATAATTACAATAAAGCTCAATGATACATATCAATTAAATGATAGTTATGAAATTGAGGCTCATGAATTGAAGAGAAGACATTCAATTTTACTTTCTTTGCATTAACTACTGCTGGAAAATAATCTAAGGAAGCTTTAAAATGACACACCATGAAATCTTTGGATGAATTTATCTGGATCGCCACATATCTGGCTTTGAAATTTGAAAAACAAACCAAAATATTCATGATAATTTTTTTTAATCCAATAATACTTTGAAATGAAAATATATTCCTATTTTTTCAAGTTTTGGACATATTGCTTCACTTGTCCATGACTGCTTACCTCTCTTATTTAAAAAAATAATAAGAATGAGGCGCCATCCATGAAGCCACCCACCCATCACCCAAATTAGGTGGGCGCAAATTTATAATGCCACCCATTGGTTGTGTGGCATTACCTATTTTTTTTAATATTGAAATCATGCAAACCTTTGTGCAATTTCGCCTTCTTTTACTATAATTTTTAGTAAAAATACAAAAAAAAAAAAAACTCTTACAGTGGTAAAAAATGCAAAATCTCTTTTCGGCAATTTAAAAAAAGCTTCTGAAAATACAAATTTTTCTTAGACAATAAGAATAAAATGATCGAAAAAAAAGGAAAGCCCCTCTCTAAAAATCGATAAAATGCAAAACCCCTTCAACCGTCGACTTTCTCTTCAATGTCTTATTTCTCTTGGAGTGTTTTCACACAAATCCTACAGGTTTTGCATTTACTTAACTCAGCGTCGTACGAATGTTGAAAGCTGTTGAAAAAAATTTGAAAAATAAAAACCCAACATCACACAAGACCTGCGCAGCACTGAAGTCTTGGGAATATGGACTGGACAATCAAATTGTAAGCGTGTCTTATTACTCTCCACTTTTACTCGAAAGAAATAGGCTACCCAATCATTTTTAATTACCCCTCCAATCTTTCATTTGGACAACCCCTGTCCTACTAAAAGTCAAAACCATAGGATGCTTGATTGGTCTAGATTAACTCAATTGTGCCCCACTTGGGTGTTATTCCCTTCATGGTATTCCCTGAACAGGTAACACAAAGAGTCTTCTAAATAGCTCTTCAAGGAGTGTGATTTTGTTAATGCTATTTAGGCTCAATCGAATAGGAGGAATGGGCATGTTTGTTATCCTGATATCAATTTGTTTTTCTCAATTCCTAGTTCAATCTTTGCATTGTAAAACTGTTGAATTTCTGCACTTTTTGCTATTTTATGGTCTAAATAGTCTGAAAGCAACAATAAAATATTTAGAAATACAGCTTCTACTGTTATTGCAGATGTTTGATAGAACTGTCTTTCTTTTGCTGAGTGGGTAAAGTATAGGGAGGTTGTCCCTGAGTCATTTCTTATTTCAGTGGTTATTGAATGTGACGACATTTTGGATACCATGCAATAGGGATATCTCTTCCCTTACCCCTTTTTGGTCACTTTGATATAATTAATCTATGTTTTTCGTCCAAAAAAATTTGAAAATGAATTTAGAACTTTAAATTGCTTCAAAGATGTGTCACTTGTTTTTCTCTTAGGAGTGTGTTCATTGAAGTTCTGAGAACTCCAACTTCAATTTCCTAGCCACAAGTGTTCTCCAGAAAAATGGATAGCTTTCTAGTTCAATGTTGTTGATTGGATGCTATCCAAACACTGGTTTAAATTCATTTGATCAGACCGCAACCAATCTTGATCCAATTTGCTTTGAGTGTGTAATTTTTGGACGTTTTTGTAATCCAACCTTTATGGTCATGTTTGGATGACTTATTGTGACTTTAAACACGTTAAGCTCTGAAAGCATTTCAAACTACATACTGAAGCCTAAGTTCACCTAAGAAAAAAAAAAAAAAAAGGGATACTTCAAAAACTTGAACAAATGAGCTCTTGAAAGTCTTCTCCTTATGCAATTTTGTTTAAATAATGCATATATGATTCAAACAAGTTTAAAATATTTTGGAAATGTAAAGTAAACAAGTGTATAAACACTTTGGAATGCATTTTGAAAGGAAATGCATGTGTGCATTTGGAAAAGAATGAGCAATAGAGATACATAGGCTACAACCTAAGCCTAAGTCTGTGTAGGCAAGCTCTCATCCTCTTCCTTTCACAGTAACTTCCCCAAACTCCGATTTTGGTTTGATTGGACTTGGGATCACTTGAATCTTATATAAGCCTTTGACTTCATTATTGGTGCTGGACACAGTCAATTGATTGTTAGTATCAAAGCACTTAAGTGAATTACGTGAGAAACCACTTTAGTCTACTAGGCATGCCTTTTTTGGTATAGTCTATAATATTTATAATTTAGAGGTTAGATTTGCTGATTCATTTTAGTTGTAAATGATGTAGATGAATAATTTATCATTGATTGATCTCTCAATAAAAAGATTCCAAATCTGAACCCACTTGCATGTTGATTACAAGCACTGAGAATATTGCCTTTTCCAGTCATTTCAAAATGATCAATTGTTCTTCAACACAATTGTCACAAAAGTTTCTTTTAGAGGCCCTATGAATACATAGGGCTTTATGGCCAAAAGGTGGTGGGTTGGCAAGTTAGTCTACAAATTTTCAGCCACTGCTCTTTCCTTGTGCAAATTGCAAACAGGATTTCCAAGTGTCTTGGATGTTAAGGTCGTTAAATATTTTTTGCTTTTTCATACAATTAAGTGGAACATAGTTCATACGGTTAGAAGAAAACCTAGGAACTCATTGGTCTGCAGGCTTTTTTCGTTGCAACAATGAAATTTTGATTTATCCCTCCAAATTTCCTGTCCAACATGCTTCATTAGACAAGAGTTAGACAAGTGTTACCTTTGTAGACAAGAGTTAGAGTCAATGTGCCATTTATGTCAGCATTGTCATTTTGGAAAGGTGGTTTGATGCATGCGGTACTAGGGTTGCTTTCAATAGAAAGATGAATACAGGAATAAGTTGCAAAATTGGTTTCTTCATATGTATTTATTCTTGTATTGGTGTTACCTTTGTAGACAAGACTTAGTGTCAATCTGCCGTTTATGTTGGCATCGACTTTTGCAAAGCTGCGTTGATGCAGGTGGCTGTCCCATTTTCAAGTTCTGGTCAATTTTGAGGAAGTTGGGGAGGGAATGAACATTTTCCCATTTATTAATAATATTTAGGCACCACTGGGAGATCATTGCGAGGTGGTTTCTTTGGCAGTCCTACGGTTTTGTGGAATGAGAGAAATAAATGGTGTCTTGTGATGAGTTCTCCTTACCTATCAAAGTATGGGAGTCTTCCCATTTACCATAATCCTTTTAGTTAAGCCAATAGTAGTATATCTAGAGGCTATAAGGTGGGTATTTGACTTGAAGGATGGGGTATCTATAGAGATTGTTGCTTAGACTGATACACAAGTATAGCATTCCTTCTTTATACCAATGCATATATAAAATACCCTATTTCTCTTTAAAAAAAGGGGAAAAAAAACAAGAACAGAGGACAACAAACTAACACCTCAATGCCTATTGAAGTGATCAGACAAGGATCCCTAGAACATAAATATCTACCCTCAGTTTATAGTAACTGGTGTGTTTTAACATTTCCAAACACATTATATTTATATTGCAATGAGTTGTGCTAATGGCTTGGGGATTTCAGCAAAAAGGATGAATCTCAAGTTCGATTGGGTGAAGCCCAGATGCTATCTTTTGATAAAAATAATAATAATAATTACCAAGCACATGTGCTTTTCAAAAATTTCCTGATAAGATATATTGCATATTTCTGTCCACACTTCGAGTAAAAGTATATCAGTGATCGTATCATTTTTTATTGAAACATAAAACATGCAGAAATTAAAAAAAAAAAAAAAATAGAAATGTCCAAGTAATGACTTATTGTTAATTAATCACTGAAGGCCCTTTGAAAGCAAGCAGATTTTTAAAAAGCTTTGGTATATAATTTAAGAGATAAATAGTTTGGTGTTGATTTATATTCTTTCTGGAAAAGGAAACTACATCCATTATGTTTCTCCTTATGGGCTCACTTGTGCTATAATTTGGATGATGCAGGATCATGTACTTGTTTTCTTTCATGGCTTTCTTGGCACCAGTGAAGACTGGACGTCTATTATGAAGGCCATTTCGACCTCAGTCAGATGCATTTCAATTGACCTTCCAGGTCATGGAGAGTCGAAGATAGAACAGAACAACAATGAGGGAAAAGAAGAACTAAACTTGTCAATTGAAGTTATTGCAGATTTATTTTGTGAGTTAATATGCAAGATCACCCCTGCTAAAGTTGTCCTTCTTGGTTACTCAATGGGAGCAAGAATTGCATTATACATGGCACTTAGATGCAATAAACAGGTATGTTATAGATGTTTGTAATTTGGTAGTTTATTTAGTGTGTTTGATTCTTGGATCCAAGTAATTTAGCTGATAATTAACATTGGCCATGAAGATCGATGGAGCTGTTATAGTATCAGGAAGTCCCGGACTGAAGGATGTTAGAGAAAGAAGAAACCGCATGGTACAAGATGATGCTAGAGCTCACTTTCTTGAGACAAAAGGCCTGCATTTTTTTTTGGATACTTGGTACTCTGGGAACTTATGGATGAGGTGATTGTCTAGCTTTTTCAAGTATATTATATATATATATATATATATATATATATATATAGATGGATGGATGGATAGATATGTATATATAATTTGTGCTTTTATAAATCTATCTGAGTCATGCACAGAAAAGATGTGTTAAAATCAGCATGCAAGTGGTACAAGCCATTTCAATTTCTAATGTCATTTTCCATGTACATGCAAACATACTTGAATGTGTACTCATAGGACATACAAATGTCAATTTTTAACTTTGATTTTGTCTTTGTTGTCTTAAGCAGTTTAAGGGATCATCCCCAATTTAAAAAGATAATTTCAAGCCGTTTGCGGCACAAAGATGTCTATGTCTTGGCAAAGTCTTTGTCAGATCTAAGCATTGGGAAGCAACCGTAAGCTTATCTACACTTTGGTGCCTTGATTTTGCATCACTTTTTCTTTTTCTTCTTTTGGATAGTACTGCACATGTTTTTAATACAAGGATGCGGAAACACTTGTAGAGAAACAAGCTAATAGAAACCTGCTTGATAGGAAACTACACAAATTTGCCATCAAGTCCATGCCTGTGACATTGTGATAATGCAATATTCCTATTGTAACCAAAAGGGTAGGTATGCAGAAAGGACTCCGTATCAGCTTCGGAGAAGCAAACCAAATTTGACTAAAAATTCTCATTGATGACATCCTCGTAACTCATCAATAATGAACATGCACTGCTATTGGAGGCCAATTCAATTGTATAGATGGCTAGCCATTCCCCTTGTTCCTTCAACATGAGTAAGCAACTTCATTTCCTTAAGCTTCACCTTTAGAAGCTATTAAATAGTTAAGCTAAGGATCAAAAATTCAATTTAGACTTGACTTTGCTCAATTAAAAATTGGAATTAATTTGTAGAATTTCGATTCAAATAAAAAAATGTAAAAATTCCAAAATTAGAGAAGTGAAGATCATTTTTGCATATACACTTAATATCGTGGTTTATTGAAGTATAAGTCAAGAACTAATGTAAATAGAAATGTTGAATGCATAAAAGTACCAATAAGTGACCTTTGATTGTGTTTGTATTTTATTGTAGTTGTTTGTTATGTTCTTTGTACTTGATTTCATTTTATAATAAAGTACTTGTTTCTTCTCAAAAAAAAAAAAACCAAGAAGTAACGGAAAAAATAATCTTGTTAAGTTTTTTGATAAACTTGAGAAGGTTGCTTTTGATCATAGTCATCTTCTTTGTTTTGGTATTCAATGTTGTGATGGCTTGCTTCTTTTTTCTCTTGAAGAGAAATAAACTGTGTTGTTTGTATTAATAAATTCCAAAATGAAGGACAGAGTGAGTATTACATATAATGCCTTTTCACAAGGAAAAAGTTGACAATTGTAAAACCCCTACTGATGCATGTGGATACACCAACAAAAATTTACAATTAGAAATTTAAAAAAATAGCCAATGCATGAGATTTCTCTTACACCTTATGCCCCATCACAACTTCATCCTCAAAGACCCTTATTGTTCATTCTTTCCAAGTGGACCATAATGCCACCAAGCACGCCACATACCAATGCTCCTTTCACTTTGTTGGAATTAAACTCAACAAAGGAAAGATACTTTGCATGACTTCATTCCTAGCTTGCCTTGGTGCAACTAGAAAAAAGATCCTCTACTGTCAACATACTTCTAATGAGAAAGGGGACATACTAAATTTGTGTTTGGAATTCTGCATTGTGATTGCATAAGTGGCATCGATGTGGAGAGACATAATTTGGTGTCTTTACTATAACATGTCTCCTGTGTACCCTACCTTAAGCCACAACCTACCCAAGGAAATTGATTTTTGATATAACATGTGCTTTCCATATTGATGAGAAAGGAGGGATAGGTTGTGGTGAAAAGTTCGGAGGGGTCGTAAGGCCAAGATATCTTATCATTCCACTTTGCGAAAGATACCCCATTTAAAATATCCATAATATGAGCAAGCTCATCCTCTATCCAAAATGCATGAAAGCTTTTAACCCCAAGTTTTGCTTCCATTTTCTTGGACCAATATGAGAGATAAAAGCAACTATATGTAGGTTATGTTTTGTCTTCTTAAGTCTAAAAACTAATGCATACTAGGGTCCCGTGCCACACCACTCATCTTCCCTGAAGCAAATAGAGTAACTTTGGCTTACCCTTAGTCTAATCAATGGTGAAAATAAGGGGTATACTAAGAAAATAAATTTGTAGGGGATCTAAAGGTAGCATTAATGGCAATTCTATCATCCTTGTCGTTGGAGCACGACCCATATCTATTGTATATCACACATTGCCATAAGTGTTGCCTCCCACGTGGAAATTTCCACAACCATTATCAGACTAAAGCCTTGTTTATGCTGTAAGTTCCCAACCCCAAGTGTCCCTCGCCTCTGCATGCAAGGACATTGGAAACGAAGAAAACAGGTGTGACCCATGACCAACATAAATCCCCTCCTAGAAACATCTCATTAACTGCTAAATATGGTTTGTCACCTCTTTTGGAATCTTGAACGCTAAAAGATAATAAGTGGGAAGTGCATCAAAGACTCGTTTGATCAAAGGTAAGCCTCCCACTAAATAGGAAAACCCTTTTCATTCATCAAATCATCTTGCCACCTTTGCAATAATTGGTTTCCAAAGGGCACCTCGGGACAAGGCTTACCCACTATCAGCTCAACTTGTAGTCTTTGTATCCAAACAAAACATTTCAAAATATTTTTCCTTTTCGAAAACACTTTCTAAAACAGTTTTCAAAAATAGAAGGTAGGGCACTAAAATTTTAATTC
>JAJIYU010004758.1:0-23766 GCA_030144865.1 Tinospora cordifolia
ATTTGTACTATTGAATTTACTCTAAGGCAAGTGGTATTGAAAAATAGAAAGTCAAGTGTGTGTCGCTTGTAAAGTAACACCGGCCTGACCCGCCAATTGGTTAAGTCCACCGTCAAAATAATGGTGGTTGTCCAAAACTCAAAGAACGTGGGGGTTGGGGTGTTACAATTTTATTCACATGTTATCTCTACATTATTCATATGTTAAGCCATATTTTTGTATCAACAATCGAACAATTGTTATACTCGCATTATTCATATATTATTTTCACATTATACTACAAAAAAATATAATAAGGAAAAAAAACCAATTCCTGCCCTAAAAAAATTTGACGCGGGTATACTCATCTTTACTGCTCATCTTTCTTCATGCATTCTTCGTTTGTTGTTGTTCTTCTTCTTTGGGTATTTGGGAATGAAATATTTGCTTCTACATTTAGGAACGAAATTTCTACTTGCAATGATTGGTCTTCTTCTTCGTGTATTTCAGTCATCGATCTTACTTGTTTGTCTTTCTTCTGTTAATCGTCATTCGTTATTTGCAGAATCAACACAATAATCTACTTATGTTGGGTACGAAATCTCTGCTTCTGGGTTTGGTAACTGTTGTTGTTCTTCTGTTATTATTATTCGTTATTTACTATTGACTTCTACTAAGGCTGACTTATTCATTATTGCTATTGACTTATTTTTGTTCTTCTATTTAGGAATTGATATATTTAGCTACACATGGATAAAAAATCGGGCCATATTTCAAGGTTAACTGTCATATCTAAAATAAGATAGCATTATTTATTGTTTGCTTACATTATTCAAAATTTAAGTAATTTTCCTTTTTTAGGTTGTCCCAAGAGTATAGACATGGTGCTCGAAATTTTATCAATTTTGTGCGTACAAGTTTAGAAATATAAACATAATATCGTGTCCTTGTACAAAATGCAAGAACTTGGATCGCCAACATTATGATTTAGTATATGAGCATTTAGTCATAAAAGGTATGGATCCTACATATACCAATTAATTTTTTTATGGAGAAAGGTTTGAAACATGTGGTTCTGTCTTCGAAGACATACCATGAATGATATATACAAAATGTACAAGGACCATGCATATATTCAAAAAGATCATGATAAACAGAATGAGCATGAAATTGAAGAGGGAGACCTCACACATTTAGTTGAAGAGGCAGAGACACCTTTATATCCTGGTTGCTTGGAACATACTAAAATTTCAGCAACAATAATTTTATTCAAGTTAAAAGCTTCATATGGTTTATTAGACACTAGGTTTAATGAATTGCTTTAGATTGTTGGTGATTTGTTTCCATCTGATCATACTTTTCCTAGTTATGTATATGCAACAAAAAGACTTCCAAAGGCATTTGATCTTGGGTATGAGAAGATACATGCTTGTATTAATGATTGTTGTTTATTTAGAAATGAGCTACAAGATGCATATCTATGCCCCAAATTTGGTTCGTCTAGATGGAAATTTAAGCACACTCAAAAAAAGACTAAAGTCCCTAAGAAAGTGTTGCGTTATTTTCCAATAATTCCAAGACTTCGAAGAATGTATGGAGTGGTTGAAATAGTTGAACAATTGACATGACATCAAAATAACAAAAGTATAGATGGAAAAATGAGGCATCCGGTTGATTCACCTGCATCGGAAACTATAAATAACAATGATGAATCTTTTGCAATAGATCCTAGAAATATTAGATTTGGTTTGGCTACGGATGGTTTTAATCCTTTTCAAGACGTTAGGTCAAGGTACAGTTGTTGGCCAGTAATATTAGTTACATATAACTTGCCTCTATGGTTGTGCATGTTGAAGGATAATTTAATGTTGACATTACTCATTCCTGGGCCGAAACAACCAGGAAATGATATAGATATTTACTTATCACCTTTGATAGACAATTTGAAATTGTTATGGACAAATGGAGTTGACATGTATGATGCATTTAAAAAATAAAAATTCAACTTAAGAGTAATCTTAATGTGAACTATAAATGATCTTCCTGCTTATGCAAATATGTATGGGTGATCAACAAAAGGAAGATTTGCATGTCCTATTTGTCGCTTGGATACTTGCTTTGAATGGTTGCATCATAGTCGAAAATTCTCATACATGGGTCACAGAAGATTTTTAGTTCATGGCCATCCATATCGAAAAAAAAGAGCTTGGCTTAATGGTAAACAAGAGCTACGAGGAAAACCAAAGTGGTTTACAAGTGAAGCAATTTTTGCAGAGGTAGAAAATATTGTAAATGACTAGGGGAAGTGTAAAAAAAGGAAAAGAAAGACAAAAGAGGAGGAACATACATGGAAGAAGAAGTCAATTTTCTTTGAAACATAATATGGATTAATTCTATTTCATAACATATAAAGTAATTAAGTCAAATTTATGCAGAGCTTGCTTTTACGTCATAATTTTGATGTGATGCACATTAAAAAGAATATATGCAATAGTATTATTCACACACTGCTGGATGTGAAAGGCAAATCAAAAGATGGACTCAATGCTCATAGAGATTTGCAATGCATGAATATTAGGACTTAGTTACATGTCGAGAAGCGAGGAGATCGATTATATTTACCTGCCACAATGCACACTCTTTCAAAAGAAGAGAAATAATTTTTTTTGCAAAATATTAACAAATTTGAAGTTACCTGACGGTTATGGGTCTAACATTGGAAATTGTGTGTCGATTAAAGAATGTAAGATACTTGGCTTGAAGTCACATGATTGTCATTTATTAATGCAACAATTTTTTTCTATTGCTTTGAGAGGAGTTCTACCAAATGGTCCAAGATATGCAATTTCATGACTTTGTAGATTTTTTAATATACTTTGTGATATGATCGTTGATCAAAATTTATTATTGGACTTGGATGATTCAATAGTCGAAACTTTGTGCATTTTTTAAAGGTTTTTTCCTCCATCATTTTTTGATATTATGGTTCACTTAACAATTCACTTGGGACGAGAAACTTCTTTGGGTGAACCAGTCCAATATCAGTGGATGTATCCATTTGAGAGGTATAATATGTATCACTTTAATGTGTTTAGCTACTTTATTATATATGTATCTTGGTCCATTGCTCACCAAATAATTGAATATACTAATCTTTGTGGTGTTTTATATTCATGAAAGTGCTAATCGTGCACGACCAGAGGGTTGTATAGCTGAACGATATCTTGCCAATGAGTGTACCATATTTTGTAGCAAATATATAGAGAAAACAAATGAGGTGGGGATTCGATCAACACGCAATGAAGATGTCGAAAATGAAGATGAAGAAAATGAAATAGAATTGGAGGGCTATCCAATTCTTAGTAAAAAGAAAGTTGTGCTTCTGTCTGATATCTTGGATATTACTCACCGTTATGTTTTATCAAATAGTTTAGAAGTTCAACCTTACATAGAGTAAGTAATTGTTCTTATAATCCATATCATAAATTATGAATATCTGAGTGTTTTGTTCAAGTTGGAGCTAACTTTATTTTGTTTATTAGAATGCACTTGAATGAACTTCGACATTCAGATAGAAAATTGTTAAGGAATGAAAATTTGTTGTATAAAAGACACATGGATGAATTTAATAGATGGATTCATGCATTTCCATTTATCTTAGCAAAGTAGTACTTATTATATTATTTTTGCCTTATGATCAGATTAAGGAGCTTGCTGGACATAACAATGTTTCTAGTAAGCTAACATGGCTCACACTAGGGCCTAGGGAACAAGTATTATTGTGTTAAGGATATGTAATAAATGGTACCCATTTTCATACAAAATATGCACAAAAATCCTGACAAAATAGTGGTGTTTCAGTCAAAGCAATAATTCTTTGTAGGTCTAGTGCAAAAGATCAATCACAACAATCTGGGGAGGTCACTTATTATGGAGTCATAAGAGATATCATAATTCTTGATTATCATACATTTCATGTGCCTATTTTTAAATGTGATTGGGCTAATATTGTCAATGGTGTCAAGAAAGAAGAAGGATTTACATTAGTTAATCTTCATGAGGGGTAATCTCAATTTGATAAGGATCCATTTATTCTTACATCACAAGCAAGGCAAGTTTTCTATTCTAGAGAAAATGAAACATCTAACTGGTTTGTCGTTTTGAGAGCTCCTCCAAGAGGTTTTCGTGAGTTACAAGCATTTGAGGAAAGTATAAACTTGACACATGAGCCTATGAATATGCCAACATTTGGAGATGGAAACATGGAACACTGTGCTAGGATTGACCTAAATGGCATTATTTCGTGAATAATGTAACCATTAAGTTCTATACTATAACTCATTATTCATTTTTTCTTGATTGAATTTTGTGATATGATAGTTATTTATTGCATCTAAAGTAATTAGTTAATTCCTTTTCATTTTGTGTCAATAGACATATTATATCTTCTATAGCCACTATGACAAAAAAGAAGACTTTAGAAGCGAGTGAAGTAAGTATTTGCTTTTCAGTTAATATTCTTTTCCTCGGGGCTACTAAGCTTCTTCTTTAGTATAAGGTATTTACTCTTTCGCGTTCATGATTTATAATGTTTGTTGATTGCTAATATTATAGCTCTTGGTTTAAAATAAACAATGTTGATTACTATTATAGCTTTTGGTTTAAGATTAATAAATAATGTGAAATTTCATCTCTAGCTTTCACGTATATATATACTTTAATTTTAAGAAAAATTAATATATAGCTAGGTCTAGATGTCCAATCCCGTAGTGGGGTTAAGTGTTCTATGGATCATGTAAACCTATGCATAGTATCCTTTTTTGTTTTGTTCTTATATGCCTTTGTTAGATATATATTGAGTTGCTTGAACTATTGCAATTGCTCTTTAGCTCTTATTCTTATTTGTTTAAAAAAAATTAATCTAATTAACTTCATTTGATTTTTGATGTAAGTATATATATAAAGATTGGAACAATAGAGAACTTGAGTTTATATGCTTGGATTGTGTATCAAAATGTGACGTGATGATCCTTCAAGAAGAATTTTTGCTTAAGAACTTTTTTATTTTTATTTATTAGGAGTAATTAATACCGATAAGTAGTGTAATAATAATTATATTACACTTTTTTACAGATTGTATATATAGTTTGGCATTATGAAATTTTTTATTCTTAAGTGATACTAAATGAGTCATTTGAAATGATAGAACAAATGTTTAATAATGTTTATTTAATATTATGAATTTGATATAGGTAAATACATGCAATATATATTGTATTAAAATAATTTTACCATTAAAAAAAATTGAAACATATGACAACATTTAGTTTTCATTATAAGATAAATGATATAACAATGTGCAAACGATTGTTGTTATAACACGTCTACAACAACAGGGATTATAACCGTTGTCGAATATATGTTAAAAGACCAAAGCATTTAACAACATGCGAACGTTGTTGTAACCCCAGCTTTAGAACGATACACAATACATTACAACAACACACACACGACCGTTGTTAAAGGTTAGGTTTTCCTCAACGTGCGCCTATTGTTATAGCATCACTACACCAACAGACATTGTGACCGTTGTCAAATATGTGTTAAAAGATTGAATCATTTAACAACGGACGAACGTTGTTATAACCTCACTATCAGATCGATGCACAACGCTTTACAACAACAAGTTCGTGACCATTGTTGAAAGTAGTTGGCCGTTTAACAACACCATGATCGACAACATCACCATGAACATTGTCGTATGGGCATAACAACGAACATTGCATGTTGTTGTAGGTGCAATTTCTTGTAGTGTGGGAAACTTTTCTATTTTCTATTTTTGGATGCTAAGAAAGGGGAATATGTTATTAGCCTTGAGAGGACACTAGATCATGGTCTTAGGAATCCAATGTTGGCTCATGGAAACATTCTAATCAAGCTTCCATGAAAGTTGGTGCACCACATGGTCTCTTCCCTTGAGTTGATGCCAAAAGATAAGGAAAGCTTCTAATTTTGGAACCTTCTAATTTTGATTATGTGGATAGCTAGGGACGGTTAGGGTTTGGCTCTAATTAGACATTTAACACTTCTAATTTGGTTGCTCACATGTGCACACACTCACAAATGCATGGTTGGGACGTTTTTGGGTTATGTGGGTGCACACTTGATCATTCTCTTTGGTACATGGGATCATTTTGTCTTGATTCGTAATCACGGGTGATGCCCTATATATGTGAGTGCACTAAATCATTTAAATGGTACATAGAATCATTTTACATAGATTCAAATAAAGGAACATCCCATGGAGTTTTGGGTAGGGTGAGGGTACACTCGATCACGATGTTTCACCATGTGATTTGCACATGTTAGGGTGTATGTTTATGTCATGATGACCTCGTTACCACTCATGGGTTCACAAAAATTTTACAAAAATTAATATCTTATTATTCACAAACAATTATAATTTATAACCTATAGTTTTGGAATCACATGAAAAAGTTAAGAATTTCGATATATGGTTTGGACAAATTGGTTTCCATTTACTTTTCTTATTTAGAACCCACTGAAGGCACTATGAAATGAAAACCCAAATCTTGGCCAATTGTTCTAAATTTTGGATATGATGTTTATTTTGTTAATTCGTGTCATCCTGTTTCATTTCGAGTCATTTCGATTCCCTGAAGTACCCTAAATGACAATTATTTCTAATTTAGACCCCTTGAAGGGCGTTTGGCAAATGAAAATCCTAACATTGACCTATTGTTCTAATTTTCAAATATGTTGTCCAATTAGTTGGTTCATGTCACCTTACTTTATTTCAAGTTGATTTGGGTCCTTAAGGGTCACTAAATGAGAGTTTTGAAACCTACTAAATTTGGCCCTGAAATGAGCTTAGTTTCATTTTGCAGCCAATTGCACTAATTTGATGATTAATTTCATTTAATTGAATATAGAAAATTCTGGGTATTACATTAGCCACAAGGCGAGTCGGGCCCAGTGTTACTTTACAAGTGACACACACTCGACTTTCTATTCTTATTATCCCATGCCTTAATGCAAAATAAGAGTACATAAGCCAACTAAATTTAAACAAGGCTACATTATAAGAGATAAAGGGAATTCTAAATTTTTATTGAAAAATTTCATAACTTTCAACTTAAAAATGATTATAGTGGAATTCATATCAAAACTGGACAACATTCCCTTACATAGAAATTTCTAAATAAAATCAAAGGAGATGTCCCAACTCTTTGCATATTCAATTGTTGAGAAAGTACGAACCTGATCCCTCTCACATCATCCATTGGGAGGAAATAACTATCCAAGATGATGCTACTTATGAGAAAATAGTAGTCAGAATCCTCGACCACAAGGTACAGATTCTAAGAACGAAGGACATTCCATTGGTGAAAGTGTTGCGGAAACATCATGGGGTGGAAGAGGCCACCTGGGAACTAGAAAGCAAATAAAGACAAAATATCTACATCTTTTCAATAGAAATCCTTAACTATGTGCAAATTTCGAAAAGGAATTTTTGCTATGGGTTGCTATGACCTTTCTTAGTTATTTTTATTGGACTTTGGACTTAGAAACTCAAACCCACCAACCAATCACTTAGGTATTACAAACCTTAAGAACTAATCATAAGAAGAGAACACCTATAGCAACAATATGTCTACTATGATGGTACGTAGTTAAGATCACCATATTCTTATATTAAATCCTCTAATCATGAAATATAAATAAAAATTTGAGTATATGGCATTAACTAAAAATAAATTCAGAATTTCATAGAACAAAACATTCATCATTCACCACATGCATCAAGCATTCAGAGAATCCCTAAAAACATGGTATTAGCAAGGGACGTTCATCATGCATACATGGAAATGAATGAAATCAAACTAAAAACATGCGTAAATACTAAAAATTGAAAGTATACTAAATGAATTTCAAAAAAAGAACAAATCTCACAAAATAATTCTCACAAAAAAATAAATAAGCATGCTAATGGTTTAAACTAGGAAAAGGTATTTAAGAGAAACAACTTCCACCTTATGAGATGTTTTACCGAAAATTCCAGCGAAGGTTCCCTTTGCTTTAGCACTTTCAAATCTTAGCAAAAGAACTCTCTACTAATCATTAAATACTGAAACCAAAAGTCTCTCACTCATGCACAAAAGGAAACGAGAAGAGAGAAGAAGAAGAAGAAGAAGAAGAAGAAGAAGAGGTTTGAGAGCACAATAAGGAGGAGTCTCTCTTGTTCTTGGAATGAGGGATTGTGAGCAACATAATGGGGCATTTATAGTTTTTTTTTAAGGGCCAAGGGGGAAGCCTTAGGGTACTTGGGCAAATGGTCAGCTTTTCACTTTTGAGCAAGTTTCCAAACGTTTAGAGTGTGAAAGAGGTAAGTAAATTCATGGATCATCAATCTTGCCTATTTTCTTATGGCACCAAGGAATATTCTCTAACATCTTTTCTAATTTAAATTTAGAGAATATCTTCATTCTAGAACCCTTTCATAACCATTCTATACGTCTCATAGTAAGAGTGAATATTCTCTTAGAACCTTCTCCTTTGGTTCTCTTTCTTGCTCATCACACAAGCACACACATGGCAATTTTTCTTATTTTCTTTCTTGGACGTCCAGCTTTGGTGAGCACACTATCACTGCATGAGGAGTCTTAGAGACTGATCTAGGTTCTAAGAAACTTTCTAATTTGAGCTGGACCCATAGGTGGCACACCAAGTGGGCATATCTTCTAGATTTGGTGCCATTGCTAGATCTCCTTTATACACTTTCTATTTTTGTTTCTTGTGTAGGGGTGACAGCTAAGGTTTGTTAGTGAGCATCAATTCAGATTTCAAACCACTCTAATTAGGTTAATTCACATGTGTGCACACACACATGTGCATGGGTGGACCGGTTTAGCTTAGGTGAGGCATGGAGCACATGATCACTAGCTTGATGTGTGGAATCAATCTTCATATATTTCCAAATTCTAGGTGGGATGTCTCATATGGGTGGTGTACTAAATCACTTGTGTCGCACATTGGATCATGTTTCATGGAATCAAATAAGGGAAGACATCCCATGGTGGTTGAGTGGGGTGGGGGTGCACCCGATCACGGTGTTCCACCTATGTGACTTCCACATGCTTTGGGTGGCCATGCCATTATGGGTTCACATGAATTTAAAAAAAATTAATATCTCCCTAATCACTAGGAATTTAGGTGTATAATGTATAGTTTTGGAACCACATGATCAAGACACAAATTTTAAGGTCTAGTTTGGCCCAAAGTGATTTTCATTAAAAACCTTCCTTATTTAGTACCCACTAAAGGTACTCACCTGAATCTTGGCCAATTGTCTTGATTTTTGGATATGTTGTGTATCTTGTTAGTTTATGCCATCCCATGAAATTTTGGGTCATTTTGAATCCTTAAAGTACCCTAAATGTTACTTTTTTCTAAATTTAAACCCCTAAAAGGTGTTTGGCAAATGAGAGCCCTAATCTTGACCAATTGAACTAATTTTCATATATGTTGTTGTAACACCCCAAACCCCAAGAGACATGTTCAAGCTCAACCATAAGGCGGGTTGGGTCTAATGTTACATTTACAAGTACACAATTTGCATCACTTTCTATTATCTCAAGTCTTATTATTTCTCAATGAGTACACAACCCAAATAATTTAATTCTAATTTAATAAGACTATTACAAGAGAGATTAAAGAAAAACTTCAATCTTTATTTATTGAATAAAATAAAGGGATGCATGCTTGAAATTCAAATAATGAAAAGGGGAGTATATAACTCTAAAATTTAAAATAAAAAAAATGAAGAAATACATTATTGAATTCATATAATCATAATAAAGAGTACATAACTCTAAAATTTAAAAGAACAATTCTATGGAAGTCTTTATTCAAAATTTGGACACTATGCCCTTACATAGAAACTTTCTAAAAATAGAGTTTCTAATCTCTTAGTAAGCTTGCTCATACATTTCAGATTCCTGAAAAATAGAAGTAAGGGGTGAGCACATAGCCCAGTGGATCATTCATCAAACTACTAATTTACTAATTCATACAAAAGTACATCCAATTTCAATAACTTAGAAGCATTAAGTATTTCAAACAATATCTTGTTAGTGTTGTATATTGGACCAAAAGGAGTTTTTAATCCCTTGATATTCTTCATTAAAATACTCCTATTCTGGGATGGAATGACAATTCATCTTGTCACATTCCATTGGAAATAAGGATCACATGTCCACATTCCAAGTATTTTAAAACACATCCATACTTAGTGATGTTACTCATATACACTAAGTATATGCAAAGAACATTCATAGCGTCACTTAGACTATTATGATGGTACGTGGTTGTTATCTTCACATTCTCATATTTAATTTTAAATAAATATGAAACAAGATCATAATATTTAATATCAGAATTTAAATAATTAAGAGAACATGGAAACATACATGGCATGCTTAAAAATTCAAAAAAATAAGCCTAAGCATGGTTTCTAAGCATGTTGTGCTATCATGTACGAATTAAAATATAAAAACATGTTAAATTGAAAATAAAACTTGATCGAACATGTTTCGAATAGAAATATAAACATGCTGAAAAATAAAAACAAACATGAATATACTAAAGACTTGAAGTAGTAAAGAAGGAGTTCTAGAAAATTCCATCCACCTTAATTCGAGTTTCTTTGTAGAATCCGGCAGAGGTTCCCCATAGCCACCACTTTTAGAACTTCAAGAACTTCTAATCACCAACAAAAATACTTCAACAACTCTCTAAAACACTAAAAATAAGAACTTCTCACACAAGAAAGAAAAGAGAGTGAGAAGAGGTGCCAAAAAGAAGGCAAAAACAAGCAAAGAGGAAAGTGTCAACTCTTTGCTTTGGGATGAGATGAATGTGAGCAAGAGGGGGTATTTATAGGTGTTCATGAGCACAAGGGGGGCATCTAGGGAAGCTCATTACGTTTGGGCATGTTTCCAAACTCATAAGGGGATGGTTTGGGTGAAAAAGGGAAGTGTGTTCATAGTTGGCAAGTGGGACCACTAAAATTTTCAATCCAAGTGTGAACAAAATATTTGAACCTTATTTGTTTCTTTAATGTGTGTGAACACAATTAAAGGTTTAGAATATGTTCTAATCTCTCTTGGACGTTCTCTATTAGTAGGGAAACATTCTAATGTGTTGTGATTCATAAAATCAAATAAGTTTCTAATATGGGCAAACAAAAATAAAGCTTTGGAATGTTTCTTATTTTCCTTGGATTCTCACCCTTTTTGGCTCCACAAGTGAGCATGAGACAAGTTTCTATTTTTTAATTTTTTTTCTAGGTGAAGGAATCTTTCTATATCTCTTTAAATCAACTACTCTCATTAAACTTCTATCTTGGGTTTGTCACATGTGTGCTCACACACACACACTTATGAGACATTTTATATGCAACCTTAGTATACATAATCATTTATCTTGGGACATAGAATCATTCTTCATGGTTTCTATAGGTGTGTGCATACTTGATCATTTATATGGAACATGGGATCGTTCTTCATGTCAAATAATGGACATGTCCCATGGAGCTTAAGGTAGGGTAGCGTGAACATGATCATGGTGTTCCACCCATGTGACTTGCACATGTTTGGGGCGGCCATGACTTCATGGGTTCACAAAAATCTATAACACCCCAACCCCCGTATCTTTAAGCAGAGTACATGACCACCATTCTCTGGATAGTGGACTTAATTAATTGGCGGGTCAGGCTGGTGTTACATTACAAGTGACACTCACTTATTCTTTTCTTTTCAATATCTCGTGCCTTTGTATAAAAATTCAAAAATACAAAATTCTCATGTTAATAAAATCAAGGCAAATTAATAGAGATAAAGAAATTCAAATTATTTTATTCGTAATAGAAAGAATAATTGAAAGTACTAAACTTCTCAAAGAAAAACTAATTATTACAGCGAAAAACTTCAAAAATACTTTTCAGTAGAAAAGCATAAAAACTTTGGGCAACATGCCCTCAAAAATTCTAAAAAAAATATAATAAGGTAGAAACTATCTAAGAACTATCCATATTCAACTCCTCCATGGGTTTCGTGTTCCTAAAAAATAAGAAAGGAAGGAGTGAGCACATAGCCCAATGGATCCTTTTCGAAAAACCATCTTTCATATTCAAACTCATAACACAATCATAATTCAAACACTTGCAATCATTATGCGTTTCAAACAACAATTTGTTCAAGTCGAGTCTCTGACCAAAAGGGTTTTTAATCCCTTGATGCTCTTACCTAAGTAAACAGGGCCCACTCGGTATCAACCCGTTAGTGGCACGTGTCCGCATCAACCCGTTACACTTGGTGACCCACTAGGTAATGTGGTACATGACCTTCAAGTTCTTAGGTCTGAAAACAATACGACCTAACTCATATGAAAAGAACATCCATAGTGTCGCCTTGGCCACTATGATGGTACGTGGTTATTATCACCATCGTCTTAGATTAATTCTCATATCATGATCTCATAAAGTAAACTTCAGAATATGAAATCAACTAAAATTCAGAATGTACACAATTAATTCATGAAACACTCATAAAACATTAATCACACTTTTATTTAAATGCTTAAGCATGATACTAACATGGCATGGATAATATGATTGCTCAAACATAAATCAAAACTGAAATACTGAAATAACCATTTAAAATTCTAGAACTGAAATTGAAAATCTTTGAATTCAGTGAAAAACATACAAACAATGCGCATGCCATGAATTTAAATAAGAACAGAAGGGTGTTCTAGAAATCACTTCCACCTTGTAACGCTTTCTTTAGAAATTTCGGCAGCAATTCCCCTACGTACTAGTGCCAATGAAGATCGCTCTACTTAATTCCTCAATTTGAGAGAAAAAACTTCTAATACACAAGTAAGAGGAAGGAAAGATGGGAAGAGGTACCAAGAAGAAGGCCTAGAGAAAATAAGAGGCAATTTCAACTCTTAGTTTTTGAATGAGGGAATTGAGAGCCTAAGGGAGTTTATATAGGTTTTCAAAGGAAGAAAAATATAAACTTTTGAATTTTCTGGGAGTAAAACACCCTAATTCTCTTTAATTTCGTACTTTCTAATTTTGAGAATAAAATGAGTATTTTTCAGATTTTTTCGAAATTTTGAAATAATTTTTTGGATTTTAGAAACCTTTTTTTGGATTTTATTCGAATTTTTTTGTAATTTTCATTTTTAATTTCGGAGCATCCGATTTGGGCTATTGGATTGATCTCGAATCGATCAACAAAATCTGAGCCTCAAATCAAAACGCTTGGATTGTCCTCGAGTTTCGCACGCGGATCTCATTCATGATTAACGAAAACGCTTTGGATCGTCAGATAGCCCTCGAGCGCAGCACATCCGTTCACGATGAATGAAAATGCCTCTGATTGTTGGACCATCCTCGAGCACAGCACCGAATATTTGTTCGCGATCAACAAAACGTGTCTGGACTGTCGGATTGACTTCGAGTTTCGTACGTCAATCTCAATTCGCGATCAACGAATCGTGCCTACCGTTGAATCGCCCTCGAGTACGGTGTGCGAAGTTTCGGGCCGTTGGATTTGCAGATCGATCATAGACCAATGGATGTGTTTTAGGTTTTTTTTTTCAGCCAAATTTCTTGTTTTATTTTCGAATTTTTGCCAAATCTGGATCCCAATTGACTTTCTAATCTTGTTTTCATCAAAAATTGCACATATCCTTGTATTTTGGCTATGATATCCCATAATATACATTATATTCATTTATTTTCTTCCAAAAATTCATCAAATTGATTTTATATCTTATTTAGCTAAACTGGGACTTACCAGATTTTTCATCCGTCAATTCCATATAATTTTCTAAATAAAAGTTCAAATTTCATATGAATTTTTCAAGATGTTACAACCTACCCTCCTTAGAAAAATTTCGTCCTCGAAATTTATACATATTTAGGTATTCCTTGTGAACAGATGCAGGTACTTGGTCTTTATCTCGCTTTCGAGTTCCCACATGGCTTCTTCTACCCCGTGATGTTTCCATAGAACCTTCACTAATGGGATATCCTTTGTTCTTAGATTATGTACCTTGTGGTGAAGGATTCTAACCGTTGTTTCCTTGTAGGTAACATCATCTTGAATATTCACTTCCTCCTAGTGAATGATGTGAGAGGGGTTAGGTTCGTATTTCCTCAACATGAATACATGGAATACGTTATGTGCTAAAGTCATCCGGTTTGGTAGGTCCAACTCATAAGCACATTCCCCGATTCTTCTAGGTATTTCAAAGGGTCCGACAAACCTTGGAGATAACTTATCGAACCTTTTGATATCCTTCTAAGGACTGATCCTTAGAAATACTTTGTCCCCAACTTGGAACTCTAATGGTCTTCTCCTTTTGTCTGCGTAGCTCTTTTGACGGCTCTGCACAGTAGTCAATCTCTTTTTTATTAACTTGACTCGGTTTCTCATTTCTTCCACCATGTCTAGCCCAGTTAATACTTGATCTTCAAGTTCAGCCGAACAAGTAGGTGATCTACAGGGTCTTCCATAGAGAGCTTCGAATAGAGCCATTTTTATGCTTGCCTGGTAACTGTTGTCATAGGTAAACTCTGCCAAGTGTAAGTACTTGCTCTAATTCCCTTTGAAGTCTAAAACGTAAGACCTCGACATATTTTCCAAAATCTAGATAACTCTCTCAGACTGACCATCCGTCTAAGGGTGAAATGTTGTACTCATGGTGAGCTTAGTACCCATCTCCTTCTAGAGGCTCTGCAGAACTATAAAGTAAAGCGAACGTCTCTATCTGACACGATAGTCTTGGGTACACCATGAAGTCTAACAATTTCTTTCACATAAATTTCTCCCAGCTTGCTGACTTGGTCTGTGGATCTGATTAGCAAGAAGTGAGCTACTTTGGTGAGACGATCCACTATCACCCAAACAGTGTCTTCTCCTTTTTGGTTTTTGGGTAAACCACTGACGAAGTCCATAGCAATGTTATCCCACTTCCATTCAGGGATTGGGAGTGGTTGTAACATTCCAGAGGGTTTCCGGCGTTCTGCTTTCACTTGTTCGCATGTTAAGCACTCAGAGAAATATTTGGCTGTCCCTTTTCATTCCTCTCCACCAATAGGTTTTCCTGAAGTTGTGGTACATCTTATCCCCACCAAGGAGCATGGTATACTTAGTTTGATGGGCTTCATCAAGTATGACCTGCTTGCTCTATCCCTGCTGAGGTACACATTTCCTTTCCCCAGGCCTTAGGATGTTTTCAGCATCCATCCTGAAGTCTGTATGCTTTCCTTGTGTGACTCCTTCAATTAGTTGAGCAAGCCACTTGTCTTGCTTCTGTTCATCCCTGATCTGATGTAATAGGTCCAATTGGCAAGACATATTGTAAAGATAGGCTTCTTTTTCGTTAAGGTTTACACCCAACCTAAAATCTTCAATCAACTGGTACATCTGGTCTTTTTCTTCCTCCTGTTTGTTAAACTTCCTACTCAAAGCATCAGCCACTACATTGGCCTTCCCTAAATGGTAGTGTAGTTGAAAATCATAGTTTTTCAAGAACTTTATCCATCTCCATTGCCTGAGGTTCAACTCCTTCTGGGTGTAGATGTATTTCAAGCTCTTTTGATCTAAAAACAACTCAAATTTCTCGCCATAAAGGTAGTATCTCCAAATCTTCAGGGCAAACACAATGGCTGCTAGCTCTAGGTCGTGAGTAGGATAATTTCTCTTGTGGACCTTCAATTATCTTGAGGCAAAAGCGATGGCTTGCTTTTCTTACATTTGGACTGCGCCCAATCCACTCAATGAGGCATCAGTATACAGTGTGTAAGTAACACCAGGAGTTGGGGTGACTAGAACAGGAGCTGTAGTCAATCTTATCTTCAGTTCTTGGAATGATCGTTCACATTTCTCATCCCACTAGAATTTAACTCCTTTTCTGGTCAACTTAGTCATAGGTTTTGCCAACTTGGAAAAGTCCTTAATGAACCTTCTGTAGTAGCCTGCCAAGCCCAATAACTTCTGATTTCTGTTACTGTCTTGGGTTGCTTCCAGTTCATAACAGCTTCCACTTTCTTCGAATCTACAAAGATGCCTTTTGCTAACACTACGTGGCCCAAGAACTTGACCGTCCTCATCCAAAACTCGTACTTACTGAATTTAGCATATAGCTGGTTTCTTCTAAGAGTTTCTAGTATGATCCTCAAGTGTTTTAGGTGCTCAGCTTTTGACTTAGAGTAGATTAGTATATCATCCACGAATACCACCACAAACTGGTCAAGGTACTGTCTGAACACTCGGTTCATCAAATCCATGAAGGCTGCCAAGGCATTGGTCAAACCAAAGGGCATCACAGTGAACTCGAAGTGTCCATATCTTATTCTAAAGGTCGTCTTGTGAATGTCAGACTCTCGAATCCTTAGCTGATAATATCTTGACCTAAGATCTATTTTAGATAAATGAGCGACTCCTCGTAATTGATCAAATAGGTCATCAATCCTTGGTAAAGGATATTTATTCTTTACTGTAGCTTGATTCAACTTTCGGTAGTCGACACACAGTCACAAGGAACCATCCTTCTTTTTCACGAATAGTACTGGGACTCCCTAGGGTGATTTACTAGGCCTGATGAAACCTTTCTCCCTGAGCTCGTCCAGTTGAGTTTTCAACTCAATTAGTTCTGTTGGCGCCATTCTATAAGGAGGTATGGTTATAGGGTCGGTTCCAGGGTGAAGTTCAATCATGAACTCTAACTCTCTAGTTGGTGGTAGTCCACGTAAGTCATTTGGGAATACATCCTCGTACTTACTGATTATAGCTAGGTCATGAATATTCTTCAAGTCAGTAGGTTCTTCTTCAGATAATTCATCGAACTCATCCGTCTACTTCAAACAATTCAGCAAGGCTAGGGTTGGACTCCTTGGTAATCTCCACATATCCCCATTGATTTTAAAGATCTCCCCAGAAGGTAATGTCATGGTTACCCATCTCTTAGGACAATCTATTTGGGTCTGGTACTGGTCTAACCAATCCATCCCCAAGATTACATCATAACCATAGAAAGGTAGGGTGTATAAATCGACTATTAAAAGTTTATCCCCAAACCTAAGGTCACAACTACACATCTTATTTGAAGTCATAATGGTTCCAATTGGTATGGTCACATTCAAAGTCACAGGCATTGTTTTTGTCACGAGTTGTAACCTATCAGCTAGTTTTTTAGAGATAAAAGATTTTGAGGCACCCAAGTCAAACAACAATCTCATAGCAACATTAAACAATAGGAACGTACCTTCTACTGTAGGGGCCTAGTCTTCTTGGGTCTCAACCATGAACATTTTGGCCTGGTTCTGACCACGGCCCTGGTTTTGCCCTTGATTGACATTTTGATTCTGTCTGGCTTGAGGTTGCCCATTCTAACTTCCCCCCTTAGTATTTTGTTGTTGCTGCTAGGAAGCCTGAGCTGGTGCAGTTGGGCAATTTTTTGCCAAATGCCCCTTTTGTTTGCATACTAAACACAATCTCAGCCTCTTATCTTCTTCCCTTGACTCGTCTTTGTTCTGCCCCTATTTCTGTGGAACCTTACCACTTTTGTTTTTCTTCTGGGTCCCTTGTTGGTGCTTTCTGTTTCTGTTCTGCTTATTCTTTCCTCTCAACCTTTGTTCTAGGTTGAGCTCTTATTCCAAAATTAGGGCTCGTTCAACAACTTCCTTGTAGGTTTGGAGGCCCAATGTTATGATGACCTTTCGGATCTCGATCTTGAGACCTTGTGCAAATCTGTTGGCTTTCATTCTTTCTTCTCGGATCAGTTCTTGAGAAATTTGGCTAGCTCAGTAAATTTCCTTTCGTATTCAGTTACTGTGAGATCCCTCTGGTTGAGTTTCACGAAGTCTTCTTGCAGCTTTCTGAGAGTTGCCTCTGGAAAGAATTTGTCATAAAATTTTTCTCTGAACTCTCCCTAGGTCATGATCGTAATGTCAGTGTTGGGATCCATCTGCATCATTCTCTACCATCCATGGGCTGGTCCTTTGAAATGGTGTGTGGCTAGTGCTACTCATCTTGAACCCATCACCTTCAGCACATTTAGTAATTCCTCCATCTCCTGGTACCAGTGATCAGCAGAGATGCAGTCAGTAGTTCCATTGAATGAGGGAGGGTGAAGCTTTTGCAAATCCAGCAGGATCTTTTTCTGTCTTTCATCTTCTAGGTCCTCCGGATTCCTTTAACATTCCTAAGGTACTAGTGCTAGGACTTGGACTGAAATAGGTTCAAGTGCTAGAGGCTGAGGAGCCACCTGAGGGATTATTTGTGGAAGTGTCCTTCTTAGTTGATCTAGTACCCTCTGTGACATTTCATTCATCATGGCTTCCATCCGTGCCTCCATCCCAACAGGCAGTTCCTACTCTAGTTGTTCAGTCTCCTCAAAGGTGGTGGATCACGGTACGTACCTCCTATCCCCAGCCATTTACTTGTAAAATTGAGCAGAGTGTCAGTATGTGTCAAATATTCATATTATCATGGCTCTAGATTCATGGTTCTAGGTTCTCGATTTGTTCAATGCCCTTAAGTCTTTCTTCTAGGTTTTTTCTATGTGTGTTAGGTACAGGATTTGGTTTTAAAGCAAATAAACATTATAGCATGCATATCATACAATCATATAATCAAGCTAGCAAAACAAAGTTACAAGCTTCCACCTAAGCTTTTATGTTCAAGTGTCTCATACCACTCTACCGCTTCCACTTAGGCTTTCACTCAGAAGAGAGCCGCACCCAAACAATTTCACGAATTTCTCGATAACTAAGGTTCCCGAGCCCACTATACTCAACCGTGCCATACCAGCGAGCATAGAGAAACCCATTCTGCCAAAGTTACCGATCATTCACCACACATGGTTCATCATTCTCTAAGTCCAGGCTTCCTTCATAACCCCGAATTCTTATGCATCCGTTACTACATAGAAACCAAAAATTATAGAAGCTTCCTGGTCTCGTGTCCTGATCAAACAATTTTCAGTTTTCACACAAGTTTCAGTCTCTAGCCTATGTCCTAGAGTTTTATACTTTTGATCCACTGTGCCACCCATGGCTACACCTATTTCTACCTAAGGTCTTTTCTCTGGACCTAGGGTTCGGTTCTGGTTGACTTACAACCTTTGTCTGGCCAAGATATCACCTTTAGCATCTTTTTCGACTTCTAATCAATTCCTTGCCCTAATTTTCCACCTTCTAATTTTCTTTTATCAAAAATAAGAGTGTTCTTCAACTCCAATTACTCATATAAGCTGGTGGGACAACCTCCAGATTGAGCGGTGCTGCTTAGCAGCCGCACTTTTTAAGGCAGGATAACCCACCTCCCTTTCAGTGTTTAACTTTACTGGGGACATGGCTTACCCACAATCAGTTCAACTTGTATTCTTTTTATCCAAACAAAACATTTTCAAAACATCTATTTCTTTTTTTTGAAAACACTTTCTAAAACATTCTTCAATTCCAAAAATAGAAGGTAGGGCATTCTAAATTCAATTCAATTCAAGGTGAAACCCTAAGAATATGTTTCTCATTCTAGTCCGGTGTATTTAATAACAGAGCTCTGATACCACACTTGGTATCAGAGGAATCTTTTTGTTCTTGGCCTAGTAACTAATGCCTAGGTTCTGACAACACGCTTGTAACACCCCAACCCTCATATTTTTAAGCATGTGTACATGACCACCATTCTCATGACAGTGGACTTAACCAACTGGCGCGTTAGGCTGGTGTTACATTACAAGTATCACTCACTTGTTCTTTTCTTTTCAATATTTCGTGCCTTTGTATAAAAATTCAAGAATACAAAATTCTCACTTTAATAAAATCAAGGCAAATTAAGAAAGATAAGGAAATTCAAACTATTTCATTCGTAATAGAAAGAATAATTGAAAGTACTAAACTTCTCAAAGAAAAAATAATTATTACAGAAAAAACTTCAAAAATACTTTTCAATAGAAAAGCATAAAAACTTTGGGCAACATGCCCTCAAAAATTCTAAGAAAATATAATAAGGAAAAAACTATCTAAGAACTATCCATATTCAACTGCTCCATGGGTTTCATGTTCCTGAAAAATAAGAAAGGAAGGAGTGAGCACATAGCCCAGTGGATCCTTTTCGAACAACCATCATTCATATTCAAACTCATAACACAATCATAATTCAAACATTTGCAATCATTAGTTGTTTCAAACAATAATTTGTTCAAGTCGAGTCTCAAACCAAAAGGGCTTTTAATCCCTTGATGTTCTTAACTAAGTAAACAGGGCTTACCTGGCATCAACCCGTTAGTGGCACGTGTCGGCATCAACCTGTTACACGTGGTGACCCACCAAGTAATGTGGTACACAACCCTCAACTACTTAGGTCTGAAAACCATATCACCTAACTCATATGAAATGAACATCCATAGTGTCGCCTTGACCACTATGATGGTACGTGGTTTTTATCACCATCCTCTTAGATTAATTCTCATATCATGATATCATAAAATAAACTTCAGAATATGAAATCAACTAAAATTCAGAATATACACAATCAATTCATGAAACACTCATAAAACATGCATCATACTTTTATTTAAATGCCTAAGCATGATACTAACATGGCATGGATAATATGATTGCTCAAACATGAATCAAAACTGAAATACTGAAATAACCATTTAAAATTCTAGAACTGAAATTGAAAATCATTTAATTCAGTGAAAAACACACAAACAATGCGCATGCCATAAATTTAAATAAGAACAGAAGGGTGTTCTAGAAATCACTTCCACCTTGTAATGTTTTTTTCAGAAATTTCAGCAGCAATTCCCCCACGTACTAGTGCCAATGAAGATCGCTCTACTTAATTCCCCAATTCGAGAGAAAAGCTTCTCATACACAAGTAAGAGGAAGTAAAGATGGGAAGAGGTGTTAAGAAGAAGGCTTAGAGAAAATAAAAGGCAATTTCAACTCTTATTTTTTGAATGAGGGAATTGAGAGCCTAGGGGGGTTCATGTAGGGTTTCAAAGGGTGAAAAATAGAAACTTTTAAGTTTTTCTTGGAGTAAAACACCCTAATTCTCTTTAATTTCGTACTTTCTAGTTTTGAGAATAAAATCAGTATTTTTCGAATTTTTTTCAAAATTTAGAAATAAACTTTTGGATTTTAGAAACCTTTTTTCAGATTTTATTCGAATTTTTCGTGATTTTTTCGTAAATTCTATTTTTAATTTCGGAGCATCCAATTTTGGTCGTTGGATTGATCTCGAATCGATCAACGAAATCTGAGTCTCAAATCTCAACACTTGGATCGTCCTCGAGTTTTGGACGCGAATTTCGTTCATGATTAACGAAAACGCTTTGGATCATCAGATCATCCTCGAGCGTAGCACATCCGTTTGTGATCAACAAAAACGCCTCAGAACGTCGGGTCATCCTCGAGCGGAGCAAGTATTTACATCTGGTGGAGTTTGCCTATAACAACTGTTACCAAGCAATCATAAAGATGGCTCCATTCGAGGCCCTCTATGGGAGACCTTGCAGATCACCTGCCTATTGGGCTGAGCTTGAAGACCATGTATTAATTAGGCTAGACTTAGTGGAAGAGATAAACAACCAAGTCAAGTTGATACAGAGGAGGCTGACTACTGCACAGAGTCGTCAGAAGAGTTATGCAGACAAGAGGAGAAGACCACTAGAGTTCCAAGTAGGGGACAAGGTATTTCTGAGAGTCAGTCCTCAGAAGGGCATCAAAAGGTTCGGAATCAAAGGGAAGTTATCTCTGAGGTTTTTCGAACCCTTTGAAATACTTAGAAGAATCAGAGGATGTGCTTATGAGTTGGATTTACCAAGCCGGATGACTTCAGAACATAACGTATTCCATGTCTCTATGTTGAGGAAATACGAACCTAACCCCTCTCACATCATCCATTGGGAGGAAGTGAACATTCAGGATGATGCTACCTACGAGGAAACGGCGGTGAGAATCCTTGATCACAAGGTTCAAAATCTGAGAACTAAGGATATTCTCTTAGTTAAAGTACTGTGGAAGCATCACGGATTGGAAGAGGCTACCTGGGAGCTGGAAAGTGAAATGAAGACTAAGTACTTGCATCTGTTCACTAGGAACACCTAAACATGTACAAATTTCGAGGACGAATTTTTTTTCTAAGGAGGGTAGGTTGTAATACCCCAGAATTTTGTCAAAAATTTAAAATAAATAAAATAAGTTGAATAAATTAATTTCAAAGATTTTAAAAAATTTTTGGGTGCAAATTGTGGGTTGGCACATGAAAAATAAAATATAATATAAAATAGACAAATAAGACCTTAATTTGATAATTAAATGAAAATTAAGGTTTAGTAGAATTAATTATAAAATTTAAGGAATTGCTTAAGAAATAAATAGAAATAAAATATTTACACATATTGGCTAATATGTGTATGAATAAGGTATGTGTTGGCATCATAAATGTTAATACTACATATAATAGGAATATGTGCAATTAAATAAAAATGTAGTGTACATGTATTCTTTTTAGAAAAAATAAATCAAACATTATATAAGTATTAATTATTAATTACATAATTTATTATCTGAAAATAAAATATGAAATAAATAAAAATACATGGAAATGAAAATTATTGATTATTTAATTAATAGCATTAAAAATATTAAATAAATGGAAATATATAAAATAAATGCAATATTAAATAATTAGAAAGAAGAAAATTTTAGCAAATTATCAAAATGGAAGGGAATATACAAAAAATCAAATTTTTATCAATTAGGAAGTGTCTAATTGGCAAAAATTCGAATTATAGAAGCTTTAGGAAGTAATTTGGTAATTACAAACTGCATCCAACGGTCCAAACTCAATCTATTCGATCCAACGAATGAGATCAAAGCCCTAAACGACGTTCAGGAACACCGAATCACGTAGATCCAACGGCCAAAAATCGATAATCCAAATCCAACGGCCTAGATCAAAAATCAAAATCGGAGATCGCGAACACACCGCGATCGAGCAGAATCGGACAGCTTAGAAACGATCAAGCCTAATCGAACGGACAGGATGCATTTCGTAGATCGCGAACCCGATCTACACACTGTGTCCGATGATCATACGACGGCCCAGATAGTCGCGTTCCATCGATCGCGAACAGAGTACTACGCTCGAAGAAGATCGGAGGGACAAGATTTAACTCATTTTCGATCGATCGCGAAGGTTGCGGCACTCGATGCACATCCAACGGCCACGATCTAATCTGCCTATTTTCGTGATCTGTTGATACGATCGAGAACGATCTGACGGTCACGATTGAATCCGCAAAAATGAGTTCGTGATCTGTTGATGCGATCGAGGAACATCCGACGGCTACGATTCAGTTGCTCTGATAAATAACCAAAAATCTGAGATAAAATCCGAAAAAATTCAGAAAAAATCCCAAAAAATTTCTATAAACTTAGTTTTCCAATTCCAAACCAACTTGCTAATTTCCTATCCTTGGGGGGCACAAAAATTTAAATTTTTGCAAATTTCTCACCAAAAAACTTACCATTTTACACACTTTTGAAGCCTATATAAACCTCCCATGCTCACAAATCAAACCATCCCAAGCAACAAGAGTTGAGTTGTCATCTTGTGCTTCAAGCCCTCTTCTTGGCTCTCCTTCTCACTTTTCTTTTCTCTCTTGAGTGTG
>JAJIYU010004759.1:0-23618 GCA_030144865.1 Tinospora cordifolia
CAAAAATTCATATTGATGTGGACGCATTATAAGACCTAGGGTGATTACAATAGATTACCCAAAAAGGTTCATAGACAAAATAAGCTTTTCAACACCTTTGAATCCACACAATTCTAACAATCGTACCTCAAACCAAGACTAAAATTATTGCCCAACATTAGTTACGAAATAGTAATTTCATGGCACTTCAGAAATGGTGCATGAATAATCAAATGAAATTGCCACTCCCATGTCGAACCTTGTCAAGTATACTATATAATAGATTCAAGAATGACCCCAATTGGAAAATTGAAGCCCCTGAACTAACCTTCCAAAAATTGTTGCGCAAAAATGGGACAAATTCGCAAACCAGTAGGTTCATGTGCATTTCTATTCAAACATGGCCCTGGCTGAGAAAAATTGTCATTGCCATGACATTCTTCATCGCGAACACTATAAGATAAACCCAAGAATCACATAAAGTGGAATCTCAAAACTCAAGTTGTAGCCTCTTGAAATTTGGTATATCGTAGATGTAATTCATAAATTAGACCTCAAACAACCCACGTCAAAGTTCATTTGCTATTTTGAACTTGAGAACACTTTAGAGGCAATTTTGAACCTAAAGCCAAAAGTTTATAAGCTAAACTGAATGCCAGCTAAGACTCAAGTACTTTTATAGGAATCTTAGAGGACTGACACCACCTCGAGCATTAAGTAACATAAAGAGCATGTAAATTGAAGTGGACATGATTTTGAACTCACACACTTCTTAGTCATATTTGCTTGTATATTATACATAAAATTGCCTTGGTGGTAGTAGAATGCACCCTTTTTTGATCGAACGATTAAATGCTTATATTTGCGTTGATTATGTAAATAATGAGAATATGATTTGAATGTATGTTGTTTATATGATCATATGCTCATGACCATGATAGATTTAGAGCATGTACATGATGTTGTTTATTCATGGAATAATATGCACATAAATTTACTAGATGAGCACAATCTATGAGAATATGACATTTTATAATTCAAGCATGGTAAAAATGTGATTAAATGAATGTTACATATTATACTCATATACATGAGGGTATGAAGGATATATCTTTTAAAGAATTATCATTTAATACACATAAATATGTTAGTCACTAAAGACAAGATCACTCATAACAAGATAACAATACACTTGGAGGGGTTGTTTGGTCTAAGGACAATCAACAGTGGTTCTCACGTTAACGTCTCAACTAAGAGACAAGAGTGTGATCACACTTAAAAAACTTGGCTGTACCTTGCGTATCTTTTGAGTATATTGACTGCTAGACATACAGATGCATAGCCTGGTTGCAAGTGACGCTCCTGCAGTATTCACTTGATTAGTGGTACAAGAATCACTGAGCTTGTAGAGCTCACCCTTTCCATTTTTCAAATGTAGGAAACCAATATACCAACTAAGGGACTTGGGCCAGAATTTACTATCATTATTTTCTTAATTTTTGTGCCTTGAGATGTTACTTAAACACTTGTATGAACAAAAGTATGAATGTAATGATTAAAGGACATTTGATCAATTAATGAACCCTGATGTGGGGTATTTTTGGGCACACCATTACTACATTGTGTTTCAATTATTAATGTTCTCGATACTGTGAGAACTTTAAAAAAAAACTATAAACTAGTAAGATAAAGAAGCGATTCAGATAAAAGTAACACACTAGAATATGAAAAAAAAATTGTTTTAACAGTTCTATGACAAAGATTACAAGTTCAAGTTGATAGTAGATAAGTCTTGTCCCAAGTAAAGTCAAACATTAAATGGAAAGAAGGTTATTCTACTCTACGAAGGCATAATTTTTTAAGCAGACTCAGTATAGCCACTATGATTGGAGGTTTTCCCACCAACTTGAACAAGTAGTCAAAGTCGAGGAACAAGTTTTCAAATAAATTAATTATTTTTCTAATACATCTACTCAAAAAGGTTTTTAACTCTCACATGTACATATATGTATAAGGAAATGATTTTTAAATGTTTTTGAATACCAAAAATGGGGTGTTACAGCTGCGTATCAAAGCTCAATTATTAGATATACTAGGCAAATGACCTATAGGGTAAGCGTTGGACTTTTACAATGCATAGGTACGAACGTTAGATGGGGAAGAATGTGAATACATGCTAGTGGATCAGGAAATATAAAACTTTAAGGGCATAAGATAGAGACAAAAAAATTGATTGTGCCTTGATTGGTTGGAATTCGGGATTGAGAAGAGCCTACATTTTCGGTCTCTACTTGGTATGATACTCGTACGAAACTCAAAGTGTGGAAGAAGCTCATTTCCTGTGAATGACAGACCTTGTGTGGTAAACGACTGACTACTTTGCAAGAGCTTGTTCGAGCATTTGGTTGGTAAGAGACTTCTGAGTGTGTGGGAGCTTGGGAGGCCTTAGTTGATTGGATGCTTGTGAAATTGGTCGGGTATAGTGGCAATCTGTAGTGGATGCTCCGACTGATAGGTGACATTGGTTTGGAACTTCAAAGCCCCAAGGAAAGAGTGAACGCTTAGGGTTCTACTATGCTAGCGTGATGATTGATGATTTTCACTCTATATTGAGCATGTTAAAGTATATATTTGTATTGCAACCCCAAAAATTATGCACCCAATGTGAACCAAGTTATCGCACAAGAATGAAGGTGTACTCACAAGCACGGCTATATCGCAGGTGACTATGTAGATTGACTCAAAGAAAACCTAGATAACTCTCACTAGAAACCCAATCAACACAAAAAATTAGAACTTACATTAGAATCACATTAGCACGAGCATTGAAGTGTGAAGTTGCAAGGAATACTATGTCACTTAACTAATAAGCGTGTGAATCATACAAATGGCTCTTTTTGAAGTATTGTATAGGAAAAAATGTGGATCACCAGTGTGTTGGGTCGAATTAGAAGATTAGATATTAGTTGGACCCCCTCTGATTTAGGAAACAAATGACAAGGTTCAACTCATACAGTAGAGGGTAGCTACAACACAAAGTCGCCAAAGAGCTATGCAGATAGATGACATCATTCCCTAAAGTTTCAAGAAGGTGACAAAGTTTCCTTCGAGGAAGTCCAAAGAAAGGCATCAAGTGATTTGGCACGAAGGGCAAGTTAGCTCCAAGGTACATAGGTCCCTTCGACATCATTTAGAGAGTTAGGGACAATGCTTACGAACTAGAGCTCATGCCATACCTAACGGGTGTCCACAATGTGTTCTATGTGTCCATGCCGCAAAAGTACCACCTAGACCCATCTCATATCATTCACATTGGAGGCATTCAGTAGCATGACGACACCACCTACAAAGAAGCAACAATACAAATATTAGACAGAAAGATTCATAAAGACATTTCCACTAGGGAAGGTACTATAGGGATACCATGGAATGGAATAAGCTACTTGGGAGCTGCAAAAGGAGATAAAGACAAAGTACCCAAGACCCTTTTAGAGATAGAATTGACTAGGACATGACACACGATGTAGATAATTAACTCTATCGAATTTTGAGGACAAAATTCCATTTTAGGGTGTAATATTGTAATATCCCAAAATTTCTAAGTCAATGATTAACTAAGGTTATTGTAATTAAATATCAAATAACCTTGGTCAACAAGGGTTGACCATTATTAGGAACTCGACCACTCAATTAGTCTGACATGGAGACAATAAATTTCAAAAAATCATTTTGAAGGAAAAACGATAAAATTAGATAATAAACTTCGTGTTGAAATGTTAAGGATGCCATTGAGACTTAAACAAAAATAAATAAATAATAATAAATAAATAAATGTAAAACATAGTAGTATTAATAATGATAAATATAAGAATAATAAAATAACAATAATAATAAATAGCAAATAATAAATAATAATAAATGATAAATAATGAAAATCAAATCATCAAATAATTAATTATTTTATAGTGTCATGAATAGTAAAATTGATTATATTTAAAAAGTGTCATGAATAGTAAAGTTGATTATTTTAATTAATTTAATTAATTAAAATAATTAACTGAATTCTATCTTTAATTACGATAGTAGTTTTCAACCACCATCATTAATTAAAGATGGTTTTAAATGATATAAATAAAACTTTTGAACCACCATCATTATTATCTTCCATTAATAGTATTGTTTTTAATTAAATAAAAATAACTTTAAAGTACATGAATAATATTCTCCAACCACCACCACTATCATCTTTAATTAATTAAAGAGGATAGTGTCATTTTTAATTAAATAAAAATAACTTTAAAGTATATGAATAATCTTCTTCAATCACTACCATTATCATCTTTAATTAATTAAAGAGGATAGTGTCATTTTTTAATTTAATAAAGACGTTTTTAAAATACATTGATAATATGCTTCAAACCACCATCATTAATACTTACAATCTCTTGCAAACAAGTATGCATGACCCCCCCTTGCCTCTCCATTGTTCTAACCTAACCTCCACTATACCCTAAACACTAGCCTTAATGATCAAAGCTCTACTATAAATAAAGAGCCTCTCCCCCCATTCTTCTCATACCAAATTGAAGCATTCAAGAGTGCTTGAGAGGAAAGGAAGACGAGGAGAGTTTGGAAGGAAAAGTAGCTAAAGTCCAGGTATAAGTTCTCCTCTTAGTCTCTCTAAAATTCATTTTATTATTATTATTTTTATTTCATTCAACGTTTTAGTTATATTATGGTGTCAAAAGACCATACCACTTTTGGTAAGTTTTTGAACACCATAAAATGCTCAAAAAGGTTTAAACCCTTCACCATAAAAGAGTGGCCAAAATAAGCTTTTCAACGCCTTTGAAACCACAAAATTCTAACAAGCGTAGCCTTTGAACCAAGACTAAAATTATTGCCCAACATTAGTTATGAAATAGTAATTTCATGCCATTTCTTGAATAATGTCGGCATGATCCAAGGACGCTACCACTATTATGTTGAACCGTGTCAAGTGTACTATAAAATAAACTCAAGAATGACCCCAATTGGATACATAAAGCCCTCGAACCGACCTACCAAAAATTATTGTACAAAAATGGGATAGATTCGCAAGCTAGTAGGTTCATGTACGTTTCTGTTCAAACATGGGCGTGGATGAGGGAAGCAATCATTTTCATGAAATTCTTCATTGCGGGCACTACAAGGTAGACCAAAGAATTACATAAAGTGGAGTCCCAAAACTCAAATTATGGCCTCTTGAAGTTTGGTATACTATAGATGTAATTTGTAAATTAGACCTTAAACAACCTATGTCAAAGTTCATGGGTTATTCTGAACTCAAGAACATTTTAGAGGCTATTTTGAACCTAAAGCCAAAAGTTTATAAGCTAAATTGAATGACTAAGACTCAAGTGCTTTTATAGGAATCTTGAAGGACCGACACCACCACGAGCATCAAGTAACATAAAGAGCATGTAAATCAAAGTGGAGATGATTTCAAAGTCACACATTTTTTAACCGTATTTGCTTATGTATTATACATAAAATTGCCTAGGTGGTAGAAGAATGCACCTTTTATTTATCGAATGATTAAATGCTTATATTTGCGTGGATAAGGTGAATAATGAGAATATGATTTGAACGTATGTTGCTTACTATGATCATATGCGTGTAATCATATGATCATGATAGATTTAGACCATATACATGATGTTATTCACGCATGGAATGATATACACATAAATTTTCTATATGAGTATCGTCAATGAAAATATGACATTTTAGAATTCCAGCATGGTAAAAATATGATTAAATAAATGTTACATATTATACTCCTATGCATAAGGGTATGAAGGATCTGTCTTTTAGAAAATTATCATTTAATATGCATGAATATGTTAGTGACCAAATACCAGATCACTCGTAACAAGATAACAATACACTTGGAGGGGTTGATTAGTTTAAGGACAATTAGCGGGGTTCTCATTTTAATGTCTCGATTAAGAGATGGGCATGTGATCACACTTAAGAAACTTGATCGTGCCTCGCATATCTTTCTAGTCTGTGGACTGTTGGAATACGGACGCATAGCCTAGATGCCAATGACGTTCCTGCATGATTCAATTGGCTAGAGGTACAAGAATCACCCTAGGGTCGAGCACCCTACCTCGACCAACTAAAAACAATCTGTTGTTTGTATCGCCTAATGTATGGAAGTGATTAATTGTATGACGTGCTTGCTATGTTATTAGATTGTATGTGAATTAGAATGACCTATTGGGCTCGTATAGCTCACCCTTTCCATTTTTCAAACGTAGGAAACTAGTAGACCAACTAAGGGACTAGCTAGAATTTACTATCATTATTTTCTTGATTTTTGGGCCTTATGATGTCACTTAAACACTAGTATGTAAAAGAGCATGAATGTAATGATTAGAGGCCATTTGATTAATGAATGAACCCTGATATGGGGTACTTTTGGGCACACCATCACTACATTACGTTTCAATTATTAATGCTCATGATATTGTGAAAAATAATTTTTTTTTAAAAAAAAAACTAATAAACTAGTAGGATGAAGAAACGACTCAGATAATAGTAACACCCTAGAATTTGAAGAAAATTGTTTTGACAATTTTGAGATAGAGATTACTACTTTAATTTGATAGTAGGTAAGCCTTGTCCCAAGAAAGTTAAACATTAAACGGGAGGTAGGTTATCTTACTCCAAGAAGGCATAATTTTTTAAGTAGACTCAGTCTGGCCACCTTGACTAGAGGTTGTCCAACCAACTTGAACAAATAGTTAAAGATGAGGAACAAGTTTTCAAATAAATCAACTATTTTTCTAACCTATCTACTCAAAAAGGTTTTTCACTCTCACGTGTACATATATGTACAAAAAAATGATTTGAAATGTTTTTTAACACCAAAAAGGGGGTGTTGCATTAAAACTGCTATCAATGGACTTCTAGGTAATCTTTGCATGTCACCACTAATCCTAAGGGTAACCCCTGAAGGTAATTTTATGGTGTTAGTTGCATTACATACTAACGATATACTAGGCATTTTATATATGTTTTGCATGGGTTTTAGTAGGAAATAGAGTTTATATAGTTATAATTAGGTATATAAGCACTTGTAGGAGCATTGGATGTTAATTACATGTTCAGAGAATTTTAATAAGGTTTCAATACATTTCTATCTATGATTTAATGTGAGGGAAAGGATCTTAGTGGTTTGTGCAGGTTCAGGATGGATGGACACAAATACACTAAAAAAAGAACGCTCGAACTGATGGATTCCAACTTACTACTACAGTAGAGTAACATATTACCACGGTAATATGAACATGAACAGGGTGATGGACGGATAGAACATACCATGGATCAGTACCGAGATATCCAGAACAAGACACGGTGCAGAAGAAGAATTACAACGGTAATGTACCACGGTAACCAGAGAGGAAATATAGCTGACTAAGTGTTACCGCAGCACAGTACCACGGTAACATGGGGGTGAGTAAAATTTTGTGACTTTCATGGATTTGTGATTATTGGCATTGCAAAGGTTAATTACTGCGGTAGTACGATTATGTTATAATCTTAGGGCTTTGTAATTCGCATTTTAAGTGTTTTTTGGTGATCTGTATAAATAGGAACATGGCATTAGTGTAGAATTATTCGAGTTTTACTGTATTGACAGCCATAGCATGAAGAAGAGAGCAAAAGCGAAGGAGAAGATGAAGAACAAGATCTAATCATTGAGTATGGTCTTTGGTTTGTTTAATTGTAATTGTTGTGAACTATTTATGATGTCTGGCTAAGCAATTTATATTTCTAGGATGTATATTTTGATTGTTCGAACTTTTGATTTTTATTTGGATTAATTTATTCTGGAATATTATTTTATACTTTGTATACTATTGCTTTTTATTTACTAGCCACAAATTAATTGATTTTAGATTGTTAAACTAACTTGGTAGAGAAGTTTACTAATTGGATAATTAAAGTATAGACTTAAAAGGATTATGTAATACCCTAAATGTTTCAAATGTGTACATGTTGAAAATTAATTTAAAAATTTTTGAAATAAATATAAAAATGTTTGAAAACATGTTTTAAATGTTTATTATATGGTATGGTATAAAAATAAAATAAATCAAAATGTTGGATAAGGGGGAAAAATGTTGAAAAACAAAATATCACATTGTTGACCGCTGTCACTGAAGGCCGACCGCAGTACTCAGTGAAAAATCACGAAAAAAAATTAGGTCACATAGGTGACCACGGTCCATAAAGTGTCGACCACGGTAATTGCGCGAGATTTAAAAAGATTCAAGCCCTTGACTTGGTCATTTCACGCACAAACTTTTCCAAATTGTTCCAGAGTTTCAGAGAGACGGTCCGGAGCTAATTCAAGGAAGATCTAAAAGTCTGAGGTAGGAATCTAAACCTCTTAATCATTTCAGTTTCAAATCTGTATGTTCATTCAGATTCAATATCCAAAAATGAGGGTTTGAGGGTTTTGATGCATAAGGCAATCCGGAATCAAATAAGTTCAAATCTTCCTTCTAAACTAAGGGTTTATTGATTTAGAACTGAATCTTGAAAGTTTTAACTGTTTGCTTGTAGTTTTTGATGGATCCTGAAGAGTTTCATCTATCTAGAGGGTTTTTGAAGGTGTAAATCCTTTGATAGGTAATAACTCTCTATCCGCTCGTGTTTTGAAGTAATGACTAGTTCTAAATATGTTCTATTTTGAATTTGGAAGGAAATGAATATAGTTTTGCGTGTTGATGCGGTGAAATGAGGAATCTGAATTTTCGGGAAAAAACCCTTTTATTTGGAATTTGATGAGAATGGTCTAGATTTGACGTCTATGATGGTTATTGATGTAGTTTGGGGATTTTGCGAGATTTGGAGAATTTAATTTGAAAATGTTGATTTCAGATTTGACAAGTGCTGAGTGTTGAGGAATGGTGCAAGGGTTCGTCCAACATATATAGGTGGGCGAGACTTCCTTGCTCATTAGTATTACGCGAACTAAGGCGACTACTGAGGCAATGGATGGTCCGCTGGTGCATCACTTAGATTATGATCAGGGTGCAGTCAAGGCGTCATCGTGGGTATTCCCAAACTGGGCCAAACTGCGAGTGGCTATGTGATCCTCAAATTTGGGAAATGATAGTAGTTTCTATATGATTTTCATATCTTCATGGATCGTGGTCTCAAAGGTAGACTTCTATTTGATAAAGATGTCGCGCCTGATTGTGTCCAGGACCATAAGGGGAATACCGAGGGTGGTTCACTCTTTCGGTTAATTCCTGATAGTGTTCAGACGGATTGATAGAAATAACCAATTAAGTGATTGAAACGCCCTAATGTAATGAAACCGTATGCATGTTTTGTATGCTGGTCTGTATAATGCTAGTGATGTGTAAGAGAGATCCACTGGGCTTTCAAGCTCACCCTATTTTCATTTTTTAGGTACTCATGGGCCTGGCGCTTAGTGAGGATTGACTGACCCGAAGATTGGTGGAGAGTTTTCAGAGATGTTTTATTTTGAACTCTATTTCAGAGTTTATGTATTTTGAACATGGGCATGTTGCCTAGCTAGTTATCATTTTGTGTAAATAGAACTGTTTTATGTTACGAAACATTGTTTGAAACTTTGGCCTGTGAGCTTATTACTTCGTTTATGTATATGTTGAACAAATATTTTATAGTTTGAAATATTATGAATGAATAGTGATGCATTCAATGATTTCAGATGGATGTTTTGAGATTTGAAAGCTTCTACAGGTACTTTGATTTTCTGTATTATTTCCTATGAAATTTAGATGATATAATTTTGAATGCTATTTGGACACATATTGAAAGTTTATTTGACAATGAATCTCATGTAAGAGATTGTTTAATTTTGAAACGAACAAAGAAAAGAAATTATTTGACTTGAACAAAATAGAAGTGGAAAACGAACAAAGTCACACGTCCCGACGCTCTGGTAGGCACACGCGCCGAGCTGTGATGTCGCGTGATGCTCGACGGTAGAACTGCAAAAGGCCCTGCGAGGGGGCCGGGGTGTGACAAGATTAATTGACTGAGAGGTTGATTCTATAAGAGGTTTTACATGATTACGATGTTTAATGCATTAATTTGTTAATTGTACCCCTCGAGATGGGGTATTAGGGAACATAACTAATAGGTATTAAGGCGCCTCGAGAGATGGTTTTAATGGTAAGTGTCATAACATACAAAAACAGTAATTATATTAATTGACATAACAATTAAAGGGGCATACATGATATTTTTACAATCCTAGAATCCTAATTGATATAGTTTTAAAACCAACGCTCATTTGTTTCCAATCTAAATTTAGTTTAAAGCATTCAAACTTTAATTCTAAGCCTTAATAAACTTGATACTAAAATTAAATTGGAATTTGGGATTATTAGCCATAAACCTTTCCCTGAGGACGATGTCTAACATCTTAACTTTATTACTAGTGTGATCTTGTACACTTGCATTGGACCCAACAAGTTTTTGGTGTTGTTGCCAGGGAATAGTGTTAATAATCTTAAAACCAATTGAAATTGATTGAGTTTTAATTAAGACATTTTTTATTTTATTTTATTAGTCATTCATTTTGTTTTATTCTTTAGCCTAATTGAATACACTTGATCTTTGTGTTTGCTTGTGGTGTTTCAGGTTTTGGATGAGCAGAGATTCTCTTCTATTGAATGATCCAAATTTGTTAAGGACCATCAAGCAAATTCAGTTGGAATCTAGAAGTCATATATTTCATATAGCTAAAAGTGGAAGATTAGTTGTTGGGAATAAAGGTGAGGCACCATTGTGGGATTTCTTTGAACCTATACTAAATAATAATTATTCTAAGATTGCCAGAACTCCCATCAATGCCAAAAACTTTGAGTTGAAGCCCTCTCTGATTACTATGGTGCAACAACATCAATTTGGGGGTTTAGCTACTAAAGATCCAATGACACATCTAAATTATTTCATAAAAATTGCGACATTGTCAAGATGAATGGTGTGACCGAGGATTAGTTGAGGTTGAGGCTTTTCTCTTTTTCTTTGAGGGATAAAGTGCGAACATGGCTGTAGACTTTCTTACCAAGTAGCATGACCACCTGGGAAGAAATAGGACAAAATTTCTGTGGAAATATTTCACTCCTATGAAGGTTAATCAACTAAAGGATAAGATTAGGTCATTTAAGCAGTCAGATTTTAAGTCACTGAATGAAGCTTGGGAGAGTTTCAAAGATTTATTAAGAAGATGTCCTCAATATGGCCATCTCCCATGGTTCTAGATTCAAATGTTCTAAGGTGGTTTAACACCACCTACCAAAGCCTTGGTTGATTCAATAATGGGAGGTTCTTTGATAGAAAAGTGTACTATTGAGGCTACTTAGCTCATAGAAAACATGGCTGCTAATGCTTATGGTCATGGGTAAGAGATTGAATGAATTAAAAGGGTTGGACTATACCAAGTGGATGATATCACAGCCTTACAAGCCCAAATTGCTTCTATGACCCATTAGATGAATTCATTAATTAAGAAGCTTGGTAATGGCTAGAATTAGCCAACAAAATCAATTTATTTTGGCCATAGCTGAAGATTATAAAGCTCCTTATACTGAAGAAACATCCATAGAGTAGTTAAATGCTATGAATTAGTTCAACAATTACCATAGTGAGCCTCAAGGGTATAATGCGCCGAAATATTACCATATGGGGATCCGCAATCATGAGAAATTCTCTTATGCTAGCAATAGAAATGTCCAGCAAGTCCCACCAAGTTATGCCCCTCAAAAAGGCCGACATGATAAGAAACCATCTATGGAAGATAAATTGGATGAAATTTCGAATACGCAAGCACACTTGTTCAAAGAATTGATAGGAAGAGTAGATAAAAATGACAACAAATATTTAGGCTTAGAGATTCAAATGGGGAACATGAATGCCATAGTAAGGATCCTTGAGACTTAGATAGGACAGATAGCCCAAGCACTCTCTAGCCACTAGTGAAGTTTCTTCCCTAATGATACCAAAGTAAAGCCAAAGGAAAGCTATAAAGCAGTCACAACTAGAAGTGGTAAAGAAGTACAAAGTCTGCCCTACCCATCCAGTCCCACCGTTACAATTGATGAAATTGAAAGTTCTAAAAAAGCTACATCACCACAATCAGTAGAGATTGAGTAGAGTGAGCCCAAACAGAAAGCAGAGGTGAGACATCTAGGCATAACTATTCAAGGTAGCAAATACCTTGAGCCTCCAGCACTACTCTTTCCTTAGAGATGCTAGAAAAAGAAATTAGATGAATAGTTTGCAAAGTTCTTCAAATGTTCAAAAAAATTCATATAAACATCCCCTTTGTAGAGGTATTACGGTAGATGCCTAAATATGTCAAGTTCATGAAGGAGATCATGTCTAGGAAATAAAAACTGGAAGACTTTAAAATTGTGAAGCTTACTAAAGAATGCAGTGCTATCTTGCAGAAAAAGCTTCCTCAAAAATTAAAAGACCTAGGGAACTTCACTATTTTGTGCAACATTGGCTCAAAATCTTCGAGAAGGCACTTTGTGATTTGGGGGCAAGCATTAATCTCATGCCTATGTTAGTATGCAAAAGTTTTGGAATGTCAAAGATCAAGTCTACCGCTATTTCTTTTTAGCTTCCTAATAAATCTTTCAATTATCATGGGGTATCATAAAAGATATTTTTAAAAAGGTGGATAAGTTCATCTTTTTGGTGGACTTCGTCGTTTTGGATATGGAATAAGATGGGGAGATTCCACTAATTCTTGGGAGGCCTTTCCTAGCTACTGGCAATACACTGATTGATGTGCATAAGAGAGAGCTCACTTTACGGGTTAATGAAGATAAAACAATTTTCAATCTCTACAAGTCTATGGAATTGCCCAGTGATCCACATGAATGCAAGAGAATTGAGGCAATAAATTTTTGCGTTGTTGAAGTAATGGATGAATTAAGCTCTCAAGATGATATGGTTGGGTTCCTTTCTCGCTCTTTTTCCTCTTCCCAATCCATAGCTAAATCGAGATAATGAATGTTCTAGCTTTGAAAGCCTCATTAAATGAGCCTAGTAGCACATATACTCCTTTGCCTCACACCACCCATTCTAAAAATCTCCAAGATGTTCTTAAGCCCATTACTTGAAGCCCCTTACTGATCATTTAAGGTATGCCTATTTGGTGAAGCACTGACCTTGCCAGTCATTATTTCTTCTTCTTTAACCTCTAGTCAAGAAAAACTATTATGAGTGCTTCGAGAACATAAGTCTATAATTGGGTGGACAATTGAAGACATATGGGGTATTAGTCTAACTATCTACATGCACAAGATTCTAATGGAGGAGTGTCATAAACCTACAATAGAGCATCAGTGGAAGCTAAATCCTATTATGAAGGAGGGGGTTAAGAAGGAGGCAATGAAGTTCCTCAAATCAGGCATTATATATGTTATTTTAGATTCACAATAGGTCAATCCTATTCATGTGGTGCCAAAGAAGGGAGGAATCACTATGATAACAAAAGACAAGGGCAAAACCATTGCTTCCAAAACTACTACGGGGTGGTGAGTTTTCATTGACTATAGTAAAACCATAAAAAAAAAACACTTCCCTTCGCCATTTGTGGATCAGATGTCAGATCAAATTGCAAAGTATGACTTCTATTGCTTCTTAGATAGGTACGCAGGTTATAATTAGAGAGTTATTACTCCAATAAATCAAGAAAAGACTACTTTTACTTACCCTTATGGTACCTAAGCATTGCGAAGAATGTCATTTGGCTTATGCAATGCACCAACTACTTTTAAGAGAAGCATGATGGCCATTTTTGATGATTTGACAAAAGACATTATGGAAGTATTCATGGATGACTTCTCTGTATTTGATGCTACATTTGATTACTCCTTCATCAATCTAGAAAGAGTTTTATCTCGTTGCAAAGATAAGAACTTGGTTCTTAATTGGGACAAATGCCACTTTATGATGCAAGAGGGCATAATATTGGGACATAAAGTGTTTGTTGGAGGACTAGATGTTAACTCTGCTGAAATTGATGCGATGGAGAATTTGAAACCACTACATTAGCTTAAGAAGTCTGTTGTTTCTTGGGGCATACAGGGTTCTATCGCCGTTTTATTAAGATTTTCTCTCATATTACTCGTCTCTTATACAATCTACTTGAGAAAGAAGTTGAGTTTGACTTTAATAATGAGTGCCTTGTGGCATTCATTACATTGAAGAAGGCACTCATGTTTGCTCCTGTCATTTCTACTCCAATTTGGGAAAACCCTTTGAGATTATGTGTGATATTAATAACTATGTTGTTGGTGCGATTTTGGGACAAAGACGTGACAAGATGTTCAGAGCTACCTATTATGCAAGCAAGACGCTAGACAATGCATAGAAAAATTACACTACTATTGAAAAAGAAGTACTAGCTATATCTTTGCTTGTGACAAGTTCAGAGCTTATATTGTGGGTTCCTATGTCACAATATTCACTAATCACATGCAGTCCGTCATCTCTTTGCCAAAAAGGATGCTAAACCTTACCTTATCAGATGGATACTTCAACTTCAAGAGTTTGATATTAAAATAAAAGATAAAAAGGTATAGATTATGTGGTAGCTAGATAACTTATCTCATTTCCCTATAGACATTGCTGATGACTCTATGTGTATCGTTGAATTGTTCTCGGATGAGTAACTTCTAACTATACTAGACCATCTACCATGGTACGCTTACCTTGTCAACTATCGAGCAACAGTTAAAGCACCACAAAATCTATCAAGTGCTCAACTTAAGCACTTAATACATGAAGCCAAGTTTTATTTATGGGATGATCCTTATCTTTATCATCGATGCGTTGCTAAAGTTATTCATCGCTACATTTCTAAAATTGAAATTCTAGAAGCCTTTCACGAGTGTCAAACCTCTCTTTATAGTGGCCACTACAATCACAATAGAACTGCTCGATGTGCTCTTGAGAGTGGGTTTTATTGGCCCACTATGCTAAAAGATGCCTACCAATTCATGAAGACACGTAAAGCGTGCCAAAAGCAAGGTAATATCTCTAAGAAGAATGAAATACCTCTAAATTCCTTTGTGGAGGTTGAACTATTTGATGTATGGGGCATTGACTTCATGGGACCCTTCCCGCCATCTGATGGGAAGCAATATATATTGTTTATTGTTGATTATGTCTCTAAGTGGGTGGCAACAATGGCTACCACAAAGAACGACGCACGAGTAGTCCTCTAGATTTGGCACACCCAAAGCTATTGTGAGTGATAAAGGTGCATACTTCTATAACCTTCTATTTAATAAACTTCTCACTACTTATGTTGTGCGACATAAAGTAGCTTTGCCCTATCATCCTCAAACAAATGGGCAAGTAGAGGTTTCTAACTAGGAGATTAAGGTGATTCTTTAGAAGATAGTGGGCACAAACCACAAGGATTGGGCTCAGAAACATGATGATGCATTATGGGTTTATAGGACAACATTCAAAAATCCTGGCCCAAAACTCCTATTGCCATGTCTCCTTATAAGCTATTCTATGGAAAATCTATCATCTACCATGCGAACTAGAGCATCATGCTTAATGGGTAGTGAAAAAGCTTAATTTTGATGTATAAGCTTGTGGTGAGAACAAACTACTTCAGCTTATGGAGCTTGATGAATTTCAAAGAAAAGCCTTTAAAACTAAGTGCATTTATAAAGAAAGAACTAAGAAATGGTATGACAAGTTGATTGAAAAGAAAGAATTCCAACCAGGCTAGGAAGTACTTTTGTTCAATTCATGCTGGCGGTTATTTCTCAAAAAACTCAAGTCCTATTAGTCCAAACCTTTTCTTGTCACACATGTATTCCCTTACGGCGCTATTGAATTGCAAAGCTTAGTGGATGGGACTCGTTTCAAAGCCAATTGTCAATGATTAAATATATTTTATGATGGAACTCAGCGGAGTGCAAAAGTTGTGACATTGAAAGATTGATATTTCATAGCCACATCAAGCTAACGACATTAAACATGGCGCTTGCTACAAGGCAACCCATTTTCTTTTCTTTAATTTTTGTTTTTCCTTGATTGCATTCTTAGTTTTAATTTTTATTATCATTGGAATGCATTTTAGTACTTAGGATCCATAGACTTGTAGATTTTGTTATTCGAAAAAAAAAAAGAGAAAAAAAGAGGGTACACCATCAATTACCATGGTCACAGACTATGGTTACCATCGGTTACCACCAATGGCTACCGTGATAACCAAAACAATAGTTTTTGGGTGTGCACATTCACCAATCACAATTTTGGCAGAAGTTCTCATTATCGTGGTAATTTTGTGATTACCACAGTAATGACAGACGTTACAAAAAAGGTAACCATTTGAACCACCATTTGCTCACATTTTCTCCAGTTTTTTGTGCAAAACCCCTCACTCACGTTCTCTCTTTTCAATTTCTCTTCAAGTGCTCACTACCGTTCCACTAAGATGTAAGTTAATCTAGTCTTTCTTATGTTTTTCCTCATTCTTTTCATCTCATTCTATTTTGTTTTCCATATGCATTGCATTTCTACTGTTTGTTTGCACATTTGTGATAATTTACATGTGTTTGATGATATTACTCCATTTTTTTAGCTCTACCTGAATTTTCTTGTATCTTCCACCATCTAGCAAGTAGATTGTACGTACACATAATTCTCTTGTTTGCTTTCCTTCATTATATGTGCTTTTTAATAGAGTTTGCCCATTATAGTTTGCATACAAGAGCCGTTTGTGAAGCTTTGGTGTTTGTCATATGTTTGATGAGCGATCCCAATGGTTTTTGGTCTACTTCGCAGTGCATCTCTATGTTTTATGCCACATTTGCATATGAAATATATGTTTTATGCTTCAAGCATGTTTAAGTGAGTCAATTTTGCTACTATGCATGATTCAAATTGTTTAGTGCTATTTTCCATTAAACGATCCAACATTTAGGATGCAATGTTTCACATACTTTATGCTCATATGCCTAGTATATTCTATTTGCTAACGTTGAGTGCAAACCACCTAGAATAAAAATTGCGGCTTCTGATTGCCAGACGACACCACCACCGATTGCCCTAGAAGATTAGCAAAGATTTGAAATTGTTGACGCTAAATCCAGATACACATATTGTAACCCCCATAATCTTTGAGAAAATTTTAAGTACTTAAATTAAATAAAAAAATTAGAAGAAATTGTTTGAATAAAATAAGTTTTGAGAAAATTATTAAATTATAGTAGAAATATCGTGCAATTCAATTAGCAAATAATACTTTGAAAATTTGTACAAAAATGAAATTAAATAAAACAAGTTGAGAAAATTAACTTTGAGGATTTCATAGAAATTTTGAAAATTAAATTAATTGAGAAAATTTTGGAGAAAAAATTAATATATATTTTATTATAGGAAAATGAAGTCGAAATGAGAGATAGATAAAAATTAGAGCAAAATATAGAAAATATGAAATATGTAAGATATAAAATAAAAGAAATATTAATTCTTAGTAATTTTAATGATATAGCCAAAATAAGGAATAGGATTAAAGAAAAATTGAAATTGGAGATTATTAGCAAGTTTATTTAATATATTGAACTATATCATGGTTTGCAAGAAAATTAGTAAATTTGTATTATACAAAGAAAATGGAAACATATACAAATATATATATATATATGTGTGTGTGTGTGTGTGTGTGTGTGTGTGTGTGTGCGCGCGCGCGCGCACATGTGCATGTGTGGGCAAACCAAAAATTAGAAAGAAAAAACAAGAGAGAAGAGAGATGTGGTTTTGCAACACAAGATCGCGATTTCCCAATTGGGGACTGCATTTCTACGATAACCAATCACAAGACTGCAGTCCGTAATTGGGAGGTCATGATCCTGCAGTCTTGACGTCGAGTTTCCAATACGCATTACACAAAGAAAGGAATTAGAAAGTGGGCAAAGCACAAACCCTAAATGTCTATACCTTGTGTGTTGCTACAATGAAGAAATGGAAAGTTTTTGGTAATCGACATCACAAATCTACTAGCCCTTAGCCGTTGAAACTCTATATAAGGACCCTCTGTGCTCAAACTCTCTTTATCCCAACAAGAACTGCTACATCCTTCTTTCTCTCTCTCTCTCTCTCCCCCTTTCCTTCTCTCTTAGCATTCTTCTTCTCTTTTAGGGTAGTTTTAAATAGCAATTGGGGTAGAAGTAATGGAATGCTATTGAAATTTTGTGGTAGCAGTTGGGAAGTCCTAAAAGGGTTGCAATTGAGGTATCAGAAGAGTGAAAATACTAAGGTGGAAGTGATTTTCGAGTTTTATCTTATTATTTTGATTTTAATAAGATGTTTATGCTTGAATATACATGTTTTATCCTCATTGATTATTCCTGCCATGCTTAGACTTTGCATGTTTAGGTTCACACATATGCTATATGCTATTATGATGCTTGTTATCTTTTCAATATACTCACAAGCTGAATTTAATCATGTTAGTCTATTACTTCAGTTTTGCTACACTTAATGAAAGATTAAATGAGATTATAACCATACACCAGCGTTGTATTCTATAGGGATTACTGTGAGTGGTCTCAAGATGTGAACTTTAAATTTGTATCTAATTCACAGGGTAAGGTCCCAAAATACTTGGGTGAGGTACTGAATCTAGTGGAGTTTGGCATAAAGGATTGCCCTTTTCTTCTTGGACAAGTATTTTAATGGAAACATTGACGTTATCCCCTTTTGGTCTTTAATACAACCTTAAACAAGAGATCGATTGAATCACTTAATGTTTGAAAATCTTTATCTTGAATGTCTTATTTGTTGAAATAATAAGTTAAATATTTAGAATGATCCACTAGGCTTTGTGCTCACCCTTCTTTTTTTTAATCTTTCAGGAAATTGATAAACAGAGGTAACATGATAATCATCTAGGCAACAATTTCCTTAGAATATTTTAATTAGAAAGTTAACTTAATTGTAAGGGCATGTTGGCCCAATTTTGTTATTTAAGATTGATTCCATTGTAATAGGCTCAAAGGCTATGTACCTTGACTTTTGAAAATAATTAATGTTATAGAATTATTTTACTCAATGGTTTCTATTTCGAATTTGGCGTAAATTAAGGTTTTTCACCATTTTTTTCCAATTAATAAAATTATGTCATTAGTAAGCTTTTGTACCTATTACTTTCAATTAATGATATTAAATCTCTTGTGGCTTTATCTAGAAATGAGCATGAGTTTCTAATTATATGATACTTAGAAATTCCAAAAAATTGAGATAAAAATGAAAAGTGTAAAAAATAGAAATAATGTCACACTGACCCACCCCTTGGCCAAGTGGTGCGGTCCACGTCGTCCTTCATAAGCAAAAAGGGAAAGAATCAAAGCTGGGGGAGGCAGGGTGTTACACTTAAACCAACAATTGCAAACAAATCATTCCAGAGAGAGGAATCATGCTGATGGCTGAGGAATGTCATCTAGGCATTGATAAAGTCATGGCTATCAAAAATTGGAAACAATCGATACGTGCTCCAAATGCACCACTGTTATCTATCGTACAATAACTTTATGCCAACACTACTGAGCGTGACGGTATGAGAGTCTGGGTAAGAGGTATTTGGGTCCCATTCAACACGACAACAATTAAGGCCATATATTTGCAACCGCCTGACACCCTTGACGACTATCTGGAGTACCTTCTAGATAATTTTGACCTTGAAGACATGCAGCGAACTCTTTACGTGGATGGTGTCTCTTGGAAATGCACTAATGACCAGCTTGTTAGCTTGGCCAAGAGCTCCTTTACTGTTGCAAACAAAGTATGGCTCTACTCGTTTGTGGTAATCTTTTACCCTCTTTAGTGATTAATAGGGTGCTACTAGAAAGGGTTGTGCTTGTTTAGTGCATCATGAAAGGCCTATTTATCAACATTGACACGGTCATTTCTAACTCGATCCAAACAGCCATTGATAAGACCAACGCTGATGTACCACACCCCACCCTCATCATTGAGTTATGTAGGAGGGTTGGTGTAACCTGGCCAAAGAGTGAACCGATTTTGAAGATGAAAGATCACATATATGTGAAGATGCTCACTACTATTCCTATAAAAAAGAGGAGGACCGAGAGAAACCTTCTACTTCTGTGCCACATCAGTCAGCTACGGCCCCTATTCTTGCTTCCTCCTCACCAGAGGCTCATGCTACTCTCCATGGGTTAGCTAATCTTCATCACCTCTTGTATATCACCCATCTAGAGCTTCTACTAATGGCGCCTCTGTAATACCCCAAGTTTGAGAGTACCAAAAAAATTGTTGAAACTATCACTATTATCACAGTACCCATTTCCAGCACTGCAGTAGTGCGTCGGGTGTGTAGAAAAAAATGTTCCACGCGAGTACTACGGTACTAAGATTAAAAAATTGCAAATTTTGACCAAGACGTGGTACCGTGGTATCGCGACGCGATATTGCGGTATTGTGATTAAAAAACTCAAAATTTGGGCATCGGCCTAATATTGCAATCCCGAAAGGTAATACTATGATTAAAAATAGTCGCAATACCACGGTACTAGGACGCGATATCGCAATATTGCGATTGAAGATTAAAAATGGAAGTTTCGAGCACTAAGTTATCTATATATATTATATGCGCAAAAAACTCTAAAACACACTAACCCTTTGGTAGTTGCTCATGAATAGAATCTTAGCCACACTGTGTGATTTCCTCCTTTCCCATCAATGTTCTAGACTAGTTTCAAGAAATTTCACATTCCTATTACGAAATCACGAGTATTAATGGGAGAGAAACTACACAAAATTCATTGCTATCTCATTTAAAAACCCTAAATCTGTGCCAAGTCGTGTTGCAAGGTGAGGAATGACACTCAAAAAAATTATACAAATTTTGTATTATGTTTTATTATGTCTAGAACTATCTGAAATGACTTTTAACACACTATTTCAATGTCAGGGATGTGACAGAACCATAGGGTCATTGGCAAATGCTATTTGGAAGCGAACATGAGAAGAAAGATCAGCTGGAAGGTTTAATATTGCTCTAACTTGCATATTACATGTCTTAGATCTGTAGCATGATACATAAAGGCCCCACACACAAGAGAAATGAGGTAAGCACAGACAACATGCGATTCCTTGAATACATCATGAATACCGTGGTGTTGAATACGATAACACACTAGACATGCGAGAATAACCTCGCATTATAGTGGTAATGCTGGGAGTATCGCAATAACACGATGAGCAATTCATTTTTTGGACTGTTCGTGCATGAAACCTTATTACCACAATACCACTTCCATATCGTGGAACTAATAGGTTAATGGACATTATAGTATAAATATTTCGCACTCTTTTGCATACAACTTGCCCATTTAACTTAAAAATCATTAGATTAGGAGTTTGGAAGGTAGAAATATAATAAATACTAAGAAATGGTCTACAACTCTTCAAGGTTAAGGACTCAAGGATAGTCTAGTACTAAAGCAAGGATTTGAACAAGCTAAACATAGAATCACGTGGAAATGACTATATTCTCTCTCTAATATTATTTTAGTCTTGAATGTGAAGCATGGTTGTGTAATTAATGTTTTATGATCTTAGAAGCACGCTAGGAATGTTATGATGTTTGATTATATGATTGTTTGCCTACTTAGACATCATCTTATATGAATTCGGTCATTCAATATTACATTAGTATTATACCATGTATGAATTTGATTGTATCATATGATATAAGTGACCACAACATGATTAATGATTTGTTAGCATGATTTTATGCTTGCATACACTGAAATGTTGAGATTAATGATGCATGCTAGAGGTCACTAAATAAAGATAATTAAGATTCTAGCTACGTATCAGGGCGATGATATATATAATGTGGCAGTAGTCTAGTATCATCGTGGGTATTTTTCCACTCTAGGCGGGTGTCTATTCTACTGTGGCAATAGTTGGGATGGGATTGTGTAACAACTTGGGCCCACGATATACCGATATTATCCCCATCTTAGCCACCACTAACTTGGTGTAGGGTTTTGTTCTTGCCAAGACTCGAACCTGAGTCTCCCAAAAGAGTTTGGCATTAGTAAGGCTTGCAATTGTTCAGTTAGCCCAGGCATCGCTCTAGTCTTGGAACGATGTGCAATATTATAGATTGAGGATCGAGTGAGACTTCACTCCTAAAGTTGTGTCATGGTGAGGAATTGGCCTTCAAGTGGTTATTTTCAAGAGTTCAGACATAGGGGAATATCGAGGAGATTCTTTTTAGTCTTAACGTTAACATAAATGATTGAAAGTGTTTTGAAATGCCTAATGAATTATAATTATTTGCATGTTTCATGTCCTTGATCTTAATAATGTTTGAGATGTGTTGTACATGATCCATTAGGCTCTTTAGCTCACCCTACTAATCTATTTTTCAGGTAATCATTGAAAACGCTTGTGCTAACAAGTAAAAAAGCCAAATCTTGTAGTTCAAATATATCTTTCAGTAGTTGAGGTATAGGAGTAGGAGTCCATTTACCATTTTGGTTTGTAGGGCACAGGACCCACATTTAAATTGTGTTCAGTTGTTTTGTTTATTAACTTCGACCATAGGGCCAGGTATTAGTTTACTAATTCATTTGAACTTAAGCTATGGGGTTAGAGTATTTGTCTGTTATGAGTTTCTTTATATTACTTCTAGTTGATATGTCATCCTTATCTTAAATCATGAATGATATTATGGAGTACTAAAGCACGAATTTGAACAAGCTGAACACAGAGTCAAGTGGAAATGACCATATTCTCTCTCTAATATTATTTTAGTCTTGAATGTGAAGCATGATTTGTAATTAATGTTTTATGATCGTAGAAGCATGCTAGGGATGTTATGATGCTTCATTGTATGATTGCATCATAACATCCCTAACTTGCTGACATGATGTCTAGTAGGCAAGCAACCATAAAATCAAGCCTCATAACATCCCTACCATGGCTCTAAGATCATAAAACATTAATTACACAATCACGCTTCACATTCAAGGTTAAAATAACATTAGAGAGAGAATATAGTCATTTTCACCTGATTTTATTTTCAACTTGTTCAAAGAATATAAGTAATGTCTCGGTTTTTGAATATTGAAAGTAGAAGTGACTGCACGCTTGACTTGATTCTGTCTGGAGGTCATAAATGAAGGCGCCCAGTCAACAACATTGGTGAAAAAATTCGGGGGTCAAGGTGTTACAAAGGTGGTATCAGAGCTCAATTAGTAGCTTACTACGAAAGACTTCAGTCAATAACTTACTAGGAAAGAGTTCAATCAGCAACTCGTCGAAAAAAACCTAGTCTGATGCTGAAGGTGATATTACTCTGGGGAGGTTTTCACATAGAGCTTAATTAGTAGCTTAGCTCATTCATCAGTTAGTGGCTCAGTTAGTAAGTCACGGAGCTAGAGTTTATGGTATAAACTATGAACTACCAATTCTATGAAGGAATTGGGCAGTAGAGGCATTACATACTTAGGTCTAGGGAAAGACATTAGGTATAACTAGGGTGTTGTCAAGGTAGCATAGTGGAT
>JAJIYU010004760.1:0-23620 GCA_030144865.1 Tinospora cordifolia
ACCTTCTTATTGGTGGCTTGAGATGAAGCGAGACATAGCAGCTATTGTACAGAGATGCGGTATGTGCCAACAGGTTAAGGCTGAGCACTAGATACCTAGTAGTTTATTACACCCCTGTATCCTTTCTATGACTGTTTGGACTTAACCACTATTGAAACAGTGGACTTAACCACAAGGCGGGCAAGGTCCGATGTTACTTTACAAGTGACGCACACTTGACTTTCTATTCCCATTATCTCATGCCTTAATGCAAAATAAGAGTACATAACCCAACTAAATTTAAACAAGGTCACATTATGAGAGATAAAGGAAATTCTAAATTTTTATTGAATCATAAAAATTTCATAGCTTTCAACTTAAAATGGTCACAACGAAATTCATAACAAAATTGGGCAAACATGCCCTACATAAAAATTTTCTAAATAAAATCAAAGAAGATGTCCCAAGTCTTTGCACATTCAATTTCTTGAAAAATGTTGAAAAAAAGGATGAGCATTAAGCTCAGTGGATCTTAAATAACCATTTTCATATTCAAATCACTAACACATTCATAATTTAAACACTAACAAACATTAAGGGTTTCAAGCATCAAGTTGTGTAAAAGTTGGAACTTAGACCAAAAGAGTTTTTCAACTCTTGATGTTCTCAATTAAGTGACTCCTTAGAGTGAAATATGACCTTTCTTAGTCATTTTCATTGGACTTTGCACTTAGGGACTCAAACCCGCCAACCAATCACTTAGGTATTACAAACCTTATGAACTAATCATAAGAAGAGAACACCTATAATAACCATATGTCTACTATGATGGTACATGGTTAGGATCACCATATTCTCATATTAAATCCCATAATCATGAAATATAAATAAAAATTTCAGAATATGGCATTAAACTGAAAATAAATTTAGAATTTCATAGAACAAAACATTTATCATTCACCATATGCATCAAACATTTAGACAATCCCTAAAAACATGGTACTAGCAAGGGACGTTCATCATGCATACATGGATATGAATGAAATCAAACTAAAAACATGTATAGATACTGAAAACTGAAATTATACTAAATGAATTTCAGAATAAACAAATCTCCGAAAAAAAAAGAATAAACATGCTAATGGTTTAAACAAGAAAAAGATATTTAAGAGAAACAACTTCCACCTTAGATGAGATGTTTTTTCCAAATTCTAGCAGAAGTTCCCTTCGCTTTAGCACTTCCAAATCTATGCAAAACAACTCTCTACTAATCACTAAGTAGTGAAACTAAAACTCTCACTCATGCATAAAAGAAAAAGAGAAGAAAGAAGAAGAAGAAGAAGAAGTTTGAGAGCACAATAGGGAGAAGTCTTTCTCGTTCTTAGAATGAGGAATTGTGTGCAACTTAGGGAGTTTATATAAGTGCTCATGAGCATATGGAACATCCTTGGGCAGTTCTTGGGCAGCTAGGGTAGCCCTCAATGTTTGGGTAAGTTTTCAAATGTCTAGAGTGTGAAAGAGGTAAGTGAGTTCATGGATCACCAATCTTGCCTATTTTCTTATGGCTCCAAGGAATATTCTCTAGCATTTTTCTAATTCAAATTCAGAGAATATCTTCATTCTAGAACCCTTCTAAATCTATTCTGGACGTCCCATAGTAAGAGAGAATATTATTTTAGAACATTCTCCTTTGGTTCTCTTGCTTGCTCATTACACAAGGCAAATAAGGCATGTTTTCTCTTCCCTTTTGGACGTCCAGCCAAGTGAGCATAGTATCATAACATAAGAGACACCATATCATAGTCTTAGATACTGATCTAGATTCTAGGAAAATTTTTGATTTGAGCTGGACCCATAGGTGGCACACCAAGTGGGCATATCTCCTAGATTTGGCGTCAAGGTGAGTAAAAAGAGAGTTTTCTATTTTGGTTTCCTTGCTAAATACTTGGGACAGCTAAGGTTTTTATTTTAGAGCATCAATTCAAATTTTAAACCTTTCTAATTAGGTTAATTTACATGTGTGCACACACACATGTGCATGGGTGGGCTGATTTTGCTTAGGTGAGGCATGGAACACATGATCACTTAGCTTGGTGTATGGAATCAATCTTTATGGATTTCCAAATCCTAGGTGGGATGTCTCATATGGATGGTGTACTGAATCACTTGTGTGGTACATTGGATCATGTTCCATGGAATCACATAAGGGAAGACGTCCCATGGTGGTTGAGTAGGGGGGGAGGGGGTGCACCTGATCATAGTGTTCCACCCATGTGACTTGCACATGTTTTTGGTGGTCATGCCTTCATGGGTTCACATGAATTTAAAAAAATTTAATATCTCCCTAATCACTAGGAATTTAGGTGTATAACATATAGTTTTGGAACCACATGATCAAGACACAAATTTTAAGGTATGGTTTGGCCCAAGGTGATTTTCTTTAGAAACCTTCCTTATTTAGAGCCTACCGAAGGCACTCACCCAAATCTTGGCCAATTTTCATGATTTTTGGATATGTCGTGTGTCTCATTAGTTTATGCCATCCCATAAAATTTTGGGTCATTCCGAATCCTTGAAGTACCCTAAATGCCACTTCTCTCCTAATTTAAACCCCTGAAGGGTATTTGGCGCAATGAGAACCCTAACCTTGACCAATTGACCTAATTTTCTGATATGTTGTTCAATCGGCCGGTTCAAGTCACATTGCTTCATTTCAGGTGATTTTAGGTTCTTAAAGGTCATTAAAAAAGAGTTAAAACCTACCAAATTTAGCCTTGAAACGAGCTCAATTTCATTTTGCACCCAAATTTCACTGAATAAACCTTGAATTTCGTTTCATTTGGTACGAAATTTTCAAGGTATTACACATTACTATGAACTTGGTAGTGACACTACCATGAACTCAACAAAGACACGATGCTATTTAGATCATTGTAGATATATTGAGCAAGTCCCCTCATCTTCTCCCGATGCACACCAAAGATTCAGTTGAGAGGCTGAATGAACTTGATTACAGAGATAGTTGATAGGACCATTTGGCTTTAGGGTCTTGACATCCATTGTGTTTGATTGGGATGCTTGGTTCACGTCCTACTTTTGGCAAAGCTTACAGAGATAGTTGGGGACTAGAATGAACCTGATTATAGCTTTCCACCCTTAAACTGACGAGCAATAAGAGAGATTGATCCAGGTGCTCGAGGACATGTTGAGGGCATGTGTTGTAAATTTTGGTGGTAGTTGATAGGACCATTTGGCTTTATGTGAGTTTGCATATAATAATAGCTACCAAACAAGGATTGGCACGGTACCGTTTGAGGCAGTACATGGCCGACCTTGCCATTCACTAGCTTGTTGGACCAAGGCTAGTGACAAAGCAATTTTTGGTCCCACTTTTATACAAAAACAAAATGAGAGGTTTCAATGGATTCGTCAAAACATTAAGGCAGCTCAAAACAGACATAAGAGTTTTATGGATAACCGAAGTAAGGTCCTTGAGTTTGGTGTCAGTGATCATGTACTCCTCTGAGTTTTGCCTCAAAAGGGGCAAACTCATTTTGGCGTTTCAAGAAAGCTCACCTCGTGATTTATGGGCTTTTCGAGATCCTCGAGAAGACAAATCCTGTAGCTTACTAGTTAGCATTACTGCCTCAGTTATCAGGAGTACATAATGTGTTTCATGTGTTAATCTTGAGGAAGTACTACCCTGATCCCTCGCATGTGATTAATTGAAGGCATGTATAGTTGCGCGAGGATTGTTCTCATGATGAGGCTCTGGTAGCGATTGTTGATTACACAACAAAGAGATCCCCATGGTTCTTGTGCGTTGACAGTTCCATGGTGTTGAGCAGGACATATGAGAGTGAAAGGACTATATGATGAGCTATTTTCCCAGGTTGATGGGAGATACCCCTTGATTTCCTATTATACTTATAAATTTTAAGGGTGAAATTTTTTCTAAAGAGGTGAGATTGTAACGACCCGTATTTTTGAGCACCGAGTCAATGGATCTAATGAGTACACACCTATGTATTTTTTTTATATTTTAATGAAAATAAATGAAGTTTCTCTTTTTTTTTTTGAAAATTTACCCATTTAATTGAAGAAATTAAAAAAAATAGGAAAAAAATATTTTTAAGTCTTAGGAACATAATAGAAATGCAATTGGGCTCAAAATTAGACATAAATGCTCAATTTGCTCTTTTTTTTTAATTATTTTATATTTAATTAGATGAAATTTTGAAAATTTCAAGAAAATTAAGAAAAATTCAAAATAAATATTTGGAATGGAACTTAAGTAGGGGAAATTGGAAATCAAGTGTCCAAAATCAATGTACAAAAATTTTTAATTTTGAATAATTCATAGAGGGGAAAATTTTGTATACACAAAATTAAAATGTGTACACCATGGTTTAAAAAATAAATGTCACACATGAGTTATATTACAATGCCATCTAGCTTAATTATTCAAATGAGACTTGAATGAAATAGTGGTGAACATGCAATATCATTGGATGAACCACTTTCACATGGATTGCCACCATGGCAAATTGGATGGTTGACAAAGGGCAAGAGTGTCATGTCACACAAATAAAACTCTCCAATTTTTTCCTTTTGAAACAAAACGACTTCAAAAATCTTGGGTAGATTTACTTTCATGGATTTTCACCATGGCAAAGTGGACGGGTGACAAATTGCAAGAGTGTGCATGTCACACAAACACAACTCTCTCATCTTTGTCTCTTGAAACAAAACCATTTCTAGAAGCTTGGATGAAGACAAAATTTCTTGCATAGCAATGAAAAGACAAATTCACAGATATTTAAACTACGAAAATAAGAAAAATCAAATTTAAGAGAAGAAAAACAAAATCAAATTAACAAATCACTCTCGCTCTCTCACTCCCATAGGCCAAGCTATGCTTAGAGAAAAAAAAAACCTCACCACAATTTCCTTATTTGATCTTAACTCTTGAGAATGATTTTGTGTTTGAGCAAGAAGAAGAAGTTGAACAGGAAAGGGATTTATGCAACATAATCCAATTTCAAGTGATTCGGAGGTGGTTGAAGTACTCTTGGAGACTAGAAGTTTTGAGCTTGATATTGGTGTTGGAGGGTTGAGGGAACAAGCTCCTTTAAGTGTGCATGTAAGGTAGTAGCAAGGTATAACATTTCTCACTTTAATGTTGGTCTTGGATTGTTATGGCTATTCTGAGATTTCCCATGATTACCTGCATTGTATGTTATTAAAATATGTTGATTTCCATAGCATTTTAGGATTTCTCCAAATCTGGATTTTTATTGATCATGATTTTAGGGTAAGTTTTGAATTGTTAAGGATGTTAGAACAAAGAAAATCATAGGTAGGTGTTGTATGAATTGCATGTTCATGAAATTCCATGAAAATATTTGTTACATGGCTCGAAAATAGATGCTCAATTCATGGCTGAAAATTTTAATTAAGTTGGTATTTTGAATGTGCTTTGAAAGGGCAAAAATAATTTAGTACCTTGATTGATCAAGTTGCATGTTGTAGGAGTAAATTGGGTGAGATTTGCATGGAAATATAAAATATATATTTTACATATACTTCCTAGAATTTTGGTACAGCAACATGTTTCTATGTTATAAGTGGATATTTGAGTGCATTTATGTGTAAAATGCTAAGTATTTAGGTTGGGTTAATTGATGTATACCTAGTGATTAACCACTTAGATTTGTGACAAAATGAGGTAATTGGGAAAATTATAGCACAAGACTTGTATGGGATGTGTCTCACATAGTATTATTAGGAATGAGCATGTATTTGGGTTGAATAGTATGAAAATTTCTTGCCCAAAAATATGAAAATCAGATTTTTCTAGAAAATCTGTTATGACACCATATTTTTGTGCTTGATCTCACAGATTTTCAAAAATACTTAACCACGTCTAATAGACTTGAAATTTAGTGGATATGTTTCTAAGACAATTAGTAATAGTAAAAAAAAGGTTCCTCTCAAATCAATAAGTCTAAGGGGGTCAAATGAATGAATTCGTAACTGCTTATTACCGTGCCCAGAAATGAATTGGTGAATTTCATTTCAAAATCATACCAAACGACCTTAGAAAAATGTCAGTCAAAATTTTGAAGAAATGTTAGGAGTTCTAGGATGACTCAGTGAAGTTTGGTAAGAATCCGATGAGTAGATTCATCGCAGAGAAATTGGAAATATTATCGCACAAATGTGTTATAAACCAAAAAAGTTGCAAAGTGTTAAACATAAGGAGTGAATTGGACCTTAGGGACTAGGATTGACCCTTTTGACCTATTTGACTCATGTTTGACCATGTTGACCCTCCAAGTCAGCAAGTGATTAAGTTTGACTAGGGTTGACTAGAGTTGGCCATGTTGACTGATTTTTGACCGAGTTAAGCTATGAGGCTATAATTGACCAAATCGACCTAAGTGGACTAAAATTGACCGAGTCCATCTTTTGGTGGACCAAGGACTATAGAGCTAGGTTTAACCTAAGTTTTATGTGAAAACTACGAAACCACATGTGTTACGTAAGACCAAGCATAAGCGGGATGCAACTGTTTACGAGAGGAGCACCAAGAACTAAGCATTTTGGTAAGTAGCATTTTCTAATATATAGTTTAAACATGATATTCTATATGTGAATGAAATGTGATTACATGTTGAAATGAATTGTGACTTTCAAAAAACTTGGTTTATGAAATGGAAAGTGTACCGAGTTCTTGAGGTTTGGGCACAGGTTAGGGTATTGGATGCAATTGAGGCATTAGAGGTCAGAGCTAGCCCATTGGGCGGATGACAAAAAATATGCCTAACTATCTGGAGAGCCCACTCGAGTTGATTAATTGACTCTTTGGAGGCATGAGGCCTTGGCATATGATTTGACTTTTATAAAAATGTTTTTCAAAACAATGGGAGACGGTGTATGATTGGATTTCAAGTGATTTTTTATCTGCATTGCTTGACATACTATTATTGATGGAATGCTTGTTTTAAATTGTAAATTAGACTGCATTACTCACTAAACCGCCTAAGACAATTAGGCTCACTACTCTAATATTTCAAGCCCATCTATTGTGCATAAGGGCAAGGAGTGATTATTGCTAAGCTCCGAGTTTGCATTCTAATTGGTAGGTTTACTTTTTGGCATATACTATTTTGATAGTCGATACATGTTTAGGTTGAGGTGATTTTGTATAAGTATTTCCGCTACTGCATGCTAAGGATGACTACAAATAACTTTTTATAATGAATTAGTTTTTGCTATGCTTGCTTTTAATTACTTCTGCACCTTTATTGGAATATGATTACTTTGATGGTAATATGAATAATGTTGGGATGAGGCTTAACAATGTTCAGGCGAGCTTGGCTTGCGAGTGCGTTTATCAGGGCACATTGATGGCTAGTTCGCCCTTCATCTTAGGAAAGGGGTCCTGACAGCTAGGTTCAAGAGGTTACCTATACACGATGTTTATGGATCCATACCGTGCGACGCAAGGAAACAAGAGGACGGTGCACCAACAATAGCCAAGCCATACCCTAATCCTAGAAGCATTATGGAGCTACTAACAGATTAGATGTCCTACTTATACTCTAAGCCTATTGTCATCTCCCCGAAACGTTATATATGCATGTAATGCAATGCAGTACAAGCAAAACAATAATAGAAAATCATGTAGAATAAAAGTGTAAGTAAATCGACCAAAGTGCTCACTTCCCGAGGCTCTCCCTATGCTTGGTTGCATTCCACTTGTGTTAACTCTTGCACAATTCACATGTTTATTCAACTTTTACTAAATTTTGGCTCATTTCCACTCTATGGTTTTGTGTCAACTGGAGGGTTAACTCAATCAAACTAGGTCCAGTTCGGTCAACATAGTAAATCCTAGTCAATTTGGTCAACTTTTACCCCTCTTGATCAATTTGATCAACTCGATCAAACTAGTCAACTAAGGTTAACTATGGTCAAATTGGTCAACTATTACCCCTTGATCTAGATTGTCAACTTAGCCTGAAAGTCCACTTTATCCCATAAATTCAACACTTAGTCATTTTATTGGTTCACATTGCATATGCATAACGTTTTTTCTAGTTTTCATATAATTAATCCATTAGTCAATTTCTCTCCAAACTTTTCAAATCTAATCTAGACTCACCAAGGGTTCACTAGACTTTTGTTTTGGCAAGTTTAGAGCTTGTTTGATAGGGTTTCCACTCGCATAAATTGAGATTAACTATTTCTACCAAAATCTAAACATACTAACTTATTTGACCAACTTAATCTCACTATTTTGGGACTAAAATTTTTCTGAATATTCTTAATTGTCTTAGAAACCTTCATATTAAATTTCATGCAATTTGGACATGCTTAAGTATTTTTTTAAAAATTTCAAAATGTTCTTTGGTTTTCACATTTTTGAAATAGTTTTGAGACTCTACATTTTTGTGTTATTTGGAGCTATGTAACTGCTCAATTTAACTTAAACACAGAACATATAATCATCCAAATTATTCAAAATAGTGGGTTTGGTTATCTAAATACATGCCAATCATTCTAATTTAAATTGATTTTAATAGTCTATAGAGGGACTAATGTATACCCAAGGCATACCACATGCTTAATTAATTCAATAATACACTCCCTTAATTATAAAATTTATTTCATTTAAATTAAATTACATCCAAGAGATTCCAATCATATTCAAATTTAATTCCATAAAACTCCCAACAATTTAACTAATTTCAAAAATACTAAATCTTCCAATTTTTTCAACTCTTCATTATCAAATCATACAATTCATTTACTCAACTATGCCCAAATCAAATCCCAACATTTTACACATAATTACATCAAAACATAGATATCTAACTATCATTTTCTTGCTTGAAATAAAAAATCCAGCAACTTCAAAGTGTCAATTTCATGAAATTTCTTCCTTAAACACATCTATTCATCACTCCTTGATCATGCAAAAGAATATCGTGTGGTTTATCATTCAAAGTATACTCAAACATTAACCAATACAAATTTATAGCCAAGAACTTAATTTTTCAGATTGAAATATTATAATCTTCTTATGTGTGAGGGCCCCTTCCCTAGGCCGAAGGGTAGCTTGACTGGCACAGTGACCCAACGAACCTGCTCAGCAAGTCAAGTTTGCACAATCACTATTAAGTCTTTCTAATTGCAACATCAAGTGATATCAGAATAATTTAAGGATTTATTTTATGAAGTGTGATAGTAAACAAACATTAAGATAAAACCAAGAGTTGTCGTTTATATATTAAATATTGTCTTGTTTCAAAAACACACATATGACCATTATTTACATATATGGAAATGTCAAACCTGTAACAAAAACCAAGAAAAGGAAAGGAACCACCAAGGGAAACTAAGCTATCGCCGCACATTAGACCTGAAATAGTAGTAGTGTAGTGAGCCTAAATTTCAACACGGCTCAGTGAGTAGTAAAACTATGCATGACAGTAGTAATGAAATAGTGCTTGAAAGCATGGCATAGAGTAAAAGTAGTTATAAACAATGTAGCAGTTAAAGAAGAATAGTGTAAATACAAGCTAGTAAAAACTGTACCTGGCTAGGGTTTCAAATCATCAAATCCAACCCTATAGTCATCGCTCAGGTGGGTTATAAGTCAGGCATACCGGCCACTCAAGCGGGTCATAAGCTAGGTGTATTCCTTGAATACCCTAACCTTGTGCTCGGTCTTCAAGTGTCGTCACTCAAGCGAGTTGAAAGCTAGGCCCATTGATTATATGCCCTAACCCCGCACTTGAAACTCGAGCCTATGGTCTCATTATCGATGTACATCTGTATATACTTCAAATCAATTGATGTAACTTAAATCACATGAAACTATTCAACCCATGTCATTCACTCATGTTTTATGCTAGCAATACAAGTTAAACACCTGAATTAAATTACTCACCTTGGGTCTCACGTACCGATGTCTCGTCGACACTTGGCTCAATCCCGCATTATACACTTGGATTTGTATTATTTAAACCCAGTTTCAGTTCCTTAAGAAATGTGGCTCAACTCTAGTTTTATTATCCCTAAACCACTCTCGATCAACCCAAATTTGACTGGATCAAATTTGGTCAACCAGTCAAACTTGGTCAATTGGTCAAACTTAGTTAAAATAAGTCAACATGATCAATTTTAGTCAAATTTGGTCAACATGGGTCAATTGGTAAAAATCCCTAATTTCCCACACATAGTCAAATTTCTAACTTTATGTTCATTTATGCAGCAAATATTCTGATTTTTTTGCATTTAATCTGTGCATTAGACTTTGTGCAAAATTTTTCAGATTTGTTCTACACCTCCTAAATATTCATTAGAAGTTTAGATTAGGATTTTTTGGCATCATTTGACAAGGTTTTTAAAAGAGATATTAGTCACTTTGAATTCTTGATTTTCATGTGATAGACAGTCATTGCTCATGCAATTTGACTCAGTTGCCCAACTCAGATTAGGACGAAAATTGGTACACTTGTTTTTTGGGATATCCAGTAAGGATTCGATCAAATTCAGCTCAAGATACTAAGATTTGGTCAGTCAATTAATCCCCCAACATCTCAGCTAATTTTTTCCATGTTCATGTTTTCTATGATTTTCAAGTGTTTATTTCCCCCATTAAACCTCTAATTTGAAGGTTGTTTCTCTCAACTGCCATGTGTACTTAGATCACAAAACATATCCCTAGTAAGACTCATTCGAGTTTGTAAGCTAAGGTGGACAAAACCCTACTAAAACATAGCATCAAACACATTCATGCCTCAACTACAATTCTGAAAATTTTTCTAAGTACTAGAACTTATGCAGTGAGGTAAATTAGCATGCATGTAAAATCATAAATACAAAAGCTTAGGGTATGAGAGTTATACCTTCTTGTAGCATCAAGTGTGAGGATTAATCACCCCAAATTTTAGCCCAATCGGACATATCTAGCTACCTCAATTGTTGCTCCAAAGTTGGTTCCAAAGACACTTTTTGTTATAACAATTAGCAACTAGTAAACTTTAACACCTTGTAACTTACATTCAAGAGACTAGTTTTTGTTTCCTAATAATTGAAACTTGAAATACACATGACAAGGATGAAAAAGTGTGCTTTTACCTCAAAAACATGATCTCAGATTGCCTAGGAACCACTTCTCCAAAGTTCGGATCAACACTGCTTCTCTGTTCTAGCCTTTCAATTATGTTGAACACCTCACTTTGGTGGTTGTTTTCATCTCTAATAGCTAAAGGTTTTGACCAAATGATTGCAGAGTTTTAGAGTGGGGAATTAAAGCTTTCAAATAGTTGTGATATTAGGCAATTTGGGTTTGGGACAAAGAAGATATAGGGTGTTGAAGGTAGCTTGTTGCGACTGCAAAAATGTAAAAAATTTGGTTTTTGTTGCATGTTGGAAGACTCCTTGCATGGCTACATGGCTTGCCACATACCCGTCCATGTGGTTCATGGGTTGCTATACAAGATGCCTTATTCTCTAGGGTTAGAAGCCTAATCGGCAGCCCTGCTAGACAACCAAACCATGGCTCCAAAACCAAGGGTCGTTGCTGGAAATGGAGAGAAGAGAAGGAAAATAGGGGTAAAGGGGGGATTCGAGAGCGTGGGTTGGCCCACACGCCACATTCGACTCGCATGGGCCGCCAGGCTCGTGCGTGTTCGAGGCCTACAGGGGCCTGGGCAACCCAAGCCCGTTCCCGTGGGCTATCCAGGTGTTGTTTTTATTTTCCTTTTCTCTTCTCTCTTTTTATTTTCTCTTCTTTTCTATCCTTTTTCCCTTTTATTTATTTATTATATTTATTATTTATTAATTTTCCCCTCATTTTCTTTCAAATTTTCAAAAATACTCCAAATTCTAATATTTATACATTTTTTCTTAAAAATCACATACCCAAAAATCAATATTTTTCTCTCAAAAAATCTAATAATTACTTAAAAACTCATTATTCCTTTCTAAAAATTAAATAATTACTCCCAAAATCATATTTTTTTCCTAAAAGTCACATTTCCTCAATGATTAATCTATTCTCTTTCTAAAAATTATATTTTTAATTAATCTAATATTTTAATTAAATGGTTAAAATTAGAGAAAATTAAGAAAATTCATGTGTTTTCATTAAAAATTCAAGAAAATACATATATCAAACCCATCAACTTGGTGTATAAAAAATATGGGTTGTTATAGTCTACCCGCTTATAAAAATTGTCCTTGAAATTTACAAATGATGTAGATAATACAAGTCAAAGAGCAACACTTATCAACTAGGGATAATGTCGGATCATGAAATATTCATTGTCCTATGTATTCTGCTCCATGGAGCTGTTAGTGCACTCGTACCATCGGTATTTCCTTGTTGCGCAACTTCTTCATAGCTTAATCGATGATGGCCATAGGCATCTCATCGTATGTATAGTCCTCTCGCAACTTAATGTGCCTCTAATTGATAATATGCAAGAAATCAGGGTGACATTTCCTCATCATAGAAACATGGAACATGCTATGCACACCCGATAGTTGTGGCGGCAAGATTAGCCGATAAGCAATGGGGCTTATCCTCTCAAAGATCTCAAAAGGCCCAACCTATCTACGTGTGAGCTTCCTTGAAATCCTGAAATGTGTTTGCCCCTTTTGAGGCGAAATACAAAGGAGGACATGATCGCCAACCTCAAACTCAAGGACCCTTTTTTCAGTTATCAGCATTACTCTTTTGTCGGTCCTGAGTGACCTTCATATTCTGTAGAATCCTCTATATTTTTTCATTCTGCTCCTATACAAAAGCAGGGCCTAAGACTGCCCTGTCACCAGTCTTGGCCCAACAGGCTGGGGGTCTACATGGTTAACCACAGAACGCCTCAAATGGCACCATCCAGATGCTCTACTGATACCTATTATTATAAGCAAACTCGCACAAGGCTGAATGATCCTCCCATCTACCAGCAAAGTCCAAAATGCAAGATCACAACATATCTTCCAAAATTTGGATCACTCGTTCAGACTAGCCATTAGTCTGCTGATGAAATGTTGCGCCAAGGTTTACCTTTATCCCCAACTAAGCCTGTAATGCATGCCAAAATCGAGATGTAAACCTTGCGTCTTTGTCTAACACTATGGATAAGGGAACCCCATGGAGCCTCATAATCTCTCTAATATAAAGTTGACTTAATCACTCCACTGAATCCTTGATATGCATAAGAAAAAAGTGGACAAACTTTGTTAAACGGTCCACAACTACCAAAATAACATCACGCCTCCACTGTTATGGAGTAGTCCTATAACAAAGTCCATGGTGATGTATTCCCACTTCCATTCCAGTATAGATAAGGGTTGTAAAGATCCACTGGGTTTGGTGTTCAACCTTAACACGTTTGCATGTATCACATCCGTGAATGAAGACTGTTATGTCTCATTTCATCCCAGGCAACCCATATGTGTGTTTGGCAATTGGTACATCTTATTGGCACCTGGATGAACAACGTATCTCAATTGTTCAAGCACACTACGTCTGAGGCTAGCATTATTTGTTACCCATAATCATGGCAAAGTGAATCATCATCCACTCATGAGACACTAGCATTGGAGTTGATATCAATCTTTACTTGAGCTCAAGAAAGGCATTCTTGCACTCATCAGTCCACGCAAATGGAGCATCCTTCTTGGTTAGCTTCGTCACCGGAGCCGCAATCCTCAAGAAATTTTGGATGAAATGACGATAATAGCTTGTTAAACCCAAGAAGCTGCAGATTTTAGTAACCATGGTAGGTTTCGACCAGCTAATAATCACCTTGACCTTAGTGAGGTAAACAAAAATACCCTCAGCTCTAACAATAAGACCTAAAAAATGAACCTCTGATAGCCAAAAATCACACTTGCTGAACTTAGCATATAACCTATGTTCTCCCAAGGTTTGTATTGTGATCCTCAAATTTTGGCATGTTCCTCATGAGACCTCAAATAGATCAAGATATCATCGATGAAGATAATCACAAAGGCATTGAGATATGGTTGAAACACTCTTTGCATGATGTCCATAAACAGAGCTGGGGCATTTGTTACGCCAAATGACATGACTAAGAACTCGTAGTGCCCATATCGAGTGCAAAATACAATCTTCTGTACATCCTCTTTTGTGACTTGTAGCTAATGGTACCCAGATCTCAAATCAATATTTGAAAACACCTTGGCACCCCAAAGCTGATCAAATAAGGCATCGATACGTGGAAGGGAATACTTATTCTTAATTGTTACCTCGCTCAAACGCCGATAATCAATGCATAAACAGACGCTCTAATCCTTCTTCTTCACAAACAATACCAGAACACCTCAAGGTGACATACTAGGAGAAATGAAACCCTTACCCAACAACTCCTCTAGCTCGACTTTCAACTCTTGTAATTCCTTAGGCGCCATGTGGTAAGGAGGAATCGATATAAGTTGTGTCCTTGGAATAACCTCAATAATGAAGTCGATCTCTCTCTTAGGGGGCAAGTTGGGTAGATACTCGGGGATTACATCAGGGAAGTCTCTGATGACAAGGATCTCATCAATACTCGATCGTTAAGGTGGCTCATCTATGGTCATCAAATTAGCTAGAGTATCAATCTCATGCTGCGTCACCAATGTACCATGAGTACTCTGCCTATCAAAAGCTTTACCCTGAAAGACAATAATGGTTTGTCTTGAGATTTGAAACACTACCCTCTTGGCAAAGCAATCTACATGTGCATGGTACACAGCTAGCCAATCCATACTGAGTATGGCATCAAACTCAAGAAACTCTAACACTTGGAGGTCTATAATGGCTTCAAAGTCTCCCAATCTAAGCACATATGGCTCACATATCATGTTAGGGTAGATAAGTTCCCTAGCAATAGTATTCAATATCAACCAAGTAGGAATACTAATTGGTCTAAGTCCCAATCTATCTACAACACATCCAAAAATAAAGGAAAATGTATAACCAACATCAATCAGGACATAGATAGATGAATCACAGAGTGAAACAATACCTTCCACCAAAGTCTTTGTTGAATCAAGGTCATGCTAGATCACGGCCTGTGTTCTATCTCTGATGGTTGGGGTAGAAGAACTAGGACCTACTATAATAGCCAAACACTCAACCTCTTGTGCCCAACCTGTCTGCACTAAAAAACATGTAAGGGGTTGCTTCTGTCCTCCTTGATAGCCCTAGCTTTATCCACAGCCTCTTCCTCGATTCCCAAAAAATGTACTTTGCTACTCTATAATAGGAGTAACTGCAAGTGTAACTGCCTAACAGGGAATGACGCTCGACTATCCTTAGAAAACTCCCTCTTCTTCTACCTCTGCTGACGACCACGACCCTGATAACCTCTAGGCCCACCTTTATATGACGACCGAGTCTGCAATAGTGCATGTTTTTAGTAGCATAGCATACTAACTATATCCTATTCATTTTGCATGGTTTGAGTAGGAATTGAAACATATTTGCATTTAAGCATTAACAGACGCATTTGCATATCATTTGCATAATTAGAAGAGTTTCAATGTGATTTTTCATGGTTATATATTTGTGAGTTAATGTTGAAGAAAGGTTCTTAAGTGTTTATGTAGGTCTAGGACAAGTAACTACAGGTATATTGAGGATTATGATGAGAAATGACCCAAAATTGTGCAATTCAACTTATTACCGCAATACGAAAACTCAGCACCACGATAACCAATGCAGAAAATGAACAAGCCTAAAAAAGAAACACTTCTACGGTACATTATCATGGTAATGGATTGAGGTAATGTGAAGTAGAAATGCATTACTGAGGTATCTAGATGACCAAATTTTGGACAAATGCATTATCGAGGTAACCCACCAAGGTAACTAGAGGACCAAATTCGAGGTAAATGCATTATCACAGTCTATGGGTAGAAATTATTGAAGAATAGTAATATTACTGTGATAATGCAGAATTAGACACAATGTGATGTGTCCCCTGATTTGTGGATCTATGTCACGCCCGAATTACCACGAACGGCTACTGCGATAATGTGACTAAAAATGGGATTTGAGCAATCTTGAGCTACAACTATAAAAGGGGAAGAGCTCTAAGCATGTAGCTTCAATCACCTACAGATTCAACATCCATTGTACATATATTTCATCATTCTAGGATGCAATTTCAAGTGTGTGTACCCTTGATTCTGAACTTAAATTCTTGAGTGACATACAAGAGCATTCCATTCAAGTTCTTAAGTAATCTAGATGTTCTATTTTATTTCTTGTGATCTTAAAGCTTTCTATTTAATGGCCATAGATATATAGGAGGAAATTTAGATTGTTTTACTAACTCCAGAAAGAGGTTTAACAGTTGGGTAATCAAGTTATAATCCAGGATGGACCAATGGACCGAGAGGTAGCTAGTTTTGAGAGGAGGTTGCCTATAAAAAATAGAACATTATTGCATAAGTTATTTTTTGGTGTGCCTCGGGAGAAAGTATTAGGAACTTGACTAATAGGTGTTAAGATGACCTGGGAGGGAGTTTTAATTGCAAGTACTATAACTATAGAACACAAGATAGATAGTTAAGATCATAATTAAAGGGGGATTACATGAAACTTTACTATCCTAGAAGCTTTATCAATATAGTCTTCAAACCAGTTTTCAGTTGTTTTTAATTTTATTTATGTTTAACAATCACCTTTAATATGTATCCTTGGTAAAGTTGATACTAATAGTAGATTGAGCTTTGAGATTATTGTTCCTAATCCGTTCCCAAAGGATGAAATTCGGTTCTCAACAGGTTACTACTACTTGCAACATTGTATACGTGCAGCGATCACTAACAAGTTTTTGGTGATGTTGTCGGGGACTGCGAGAAATAATCTTAGAACCAGTTGAACTTGGTTAAATTTTAATCAAGGCATACTTTTGTTGTTCTTTTATTTTTCTTTTCTTTTAATTATTGATTTGTTGGATACACTTGATCTTGGGTTGTTTTGTTTGTAGTGTTTTAGTCGTGAATGAATATAGACTCAACTAAGTTGAGCGATCTTGATTTGGCTAAAACACTTAGGCAAATTCAGTTAGAGATCAAAAGGTGCACATTTCACATGGCTGAAAGTAGCAGATCCATCATTGGCCATGAGGGTGAAGCTCCACTACAGGACTTCTTCAAGCCCATACTAAAAAACAATTATTCCAGTGTTGCTAGAACTCCCATCAATGCCAACACTTTCGAGTTGAAGCCATCCCTCATCACAATGGTGCAATAGCAGCAGTTTGGTGGTTTGGCCACTAAAGATCCAATGGCTCATTTGAACTCTTTCATTGAAATTTGTAACATAATAAAAATGAATGATGTTATAGAGGATCAACTAAGGGTAAGGCTATTCCCTTTTTCCCTTTTTTTCTAAGGAACAAGGCGAGATTGTGGTTGGAAACTTTTCTACCTAGTAGTATTACTACTTGGGAAGAGATGGTTCAAAGATTTATGCAAAAATACTTCACTCCAGCAAAAGTTCATCAACTTCATGGTGAGATAAGCTCATTCAAGAAATTAGATTTTGAATCTCTCTATGAAGCTTGGGAGAGATTTAAAGACTTGTTAAGAAGATATCCTCAGAATGGTTATCTCCCATGGCTCCAAATCCAAATGTTTTATAGTGGTTTAACACCGTCCACCCGAGCCTTGGTAGATTCAACACCTAGAGGATCATTAATGGGAAAGTCTACCATGGAAGCCACACAACTCATTGAAGACATGATGCCAAATGCTTATGGCCATGGAACTAAACGAGCTCAACAAAAAGAGTAGGAGTTCATGAGGTGGATGACGTCATAGCTCTTTAAGCCCAACTAGCAGCAATGACGCACCGAATGAACATATGGGATGGGAAGATTAGAAATGGCCAACTTCAGCCACAACAAACTCAATCAATCTTGGCCATAACTGAAGCAAATAGAGCTCCTTTTTTCGAGGAGACATCAATTGAGCAATTGAGTATGATTAACCGATTTGGCAACTACCAAGGGCAACAACAAGGGAATCAAATTCCTAAATACTTTCATCTAGGAATCAGAAATCATGAAAATTTTTCTTATGTAAACAACACAAATTTTCAGCAAACTTAACCCAGTTTTGTTCCACATCAAAGCTTGAATGAAAAGAAGCCATCATTGGAGGAGAAAATGGATGAGATGATGAGTATGCAACCTAGTACATCAAGGAAAAACTAGTAGGATTGATAAGAATGATAACATAGGTTCTAAGTTGGAAATTCAAATGGGAAGCATGAATACAACTGTGAAGAATCTTGAAACTCAAATGAGGCAATTGGCCCAAGCATTCAGTAACCAAAACCAGAAACTTTCCCAAGTGACACACAAGTGAATCCTATAAAAAGTTACAAGGCCATATTCACAAGAAGCGCAAGAAAATCTGAGGCCCGTCCCTACCACCCATTTCTCCCTTGCCACTTGAAGAATCCAATGAAGAAGAGGTTATTCCTGCCAAGCCAATTGATGCAACTAAACATGAAGGAGAAAAGATGAAAGGTAGATCACCTGGAATCACTATTCAAGGCAACAAGAAGCTTGAACCTCCCCAACTGCCCTTTCCACAGCGATTCTACAAGAAACATATATAGGAATAGTTTGCCAAGCTCTTGGACATGTTCAAGAAGATTCACATCAACATTTCATTTGCTGAAGTGCTACAGCAAATTTCAAATTATGTTAGATTCATGAAAGAAATTATGTCCAAGAAGCGCAAGTTGGATGAGCATGAAAATGTGAAACTTCCATATTATTGAGAAAGCTTTGTGTGACTTAGGGGCCAGCATAAACTTGATGCCATTTTTAGCATACTAGAGGTTAGGACTATTAGAGATGAAGCCTACAGCTATCACTCTTCAATTAGTAGATCGTTCACTCAACTATCCAAAGGGGTTCATTGAAGATGTGTTGGTGAAAGTAGATAAATTTATCTTCGTTGCTGATTTTGTTGTGCTGGACATGGAGGAAGATAATGAAGTCCCATTGATCCTAGGGAAACCATTCTTAGCCACTAGGCAGGCCCTCATTGATGTTTTAAAAAGAGGATTCACCCTGCAAGTTAATGAAGACCAGGTTGTCTTTAACATATTCAAATCTGTGAAGCCCTATACTCAAGAGTAGGAATGCAAGCAAATCATGATGATACAAGCTGAAACTCTGTCAATGGTTGAAGAATTAAAATTTGAATTTACTGCAATCATAGAAGCTAAAGGAGATAGTGGGAAAGCATTACAAGTAAATCCGAAACTTAGCTTTATAACTAATGAATCAATTGATGAGTTTTATAAACAAAGCATTCCCTTAAAGTAGTCATACCACCATTTACTAAAATATAAGCAGCCATCGAACATTATCAAAAAGGAGTTCTGCAAAGCCAAGGTGTTTGCAAAGATCAACAAATTAGGTTTCGGTTGACGATTATCCACGTCGAGCTAACGACGTTAAACACAACGCTTGGTGGGAGGCAACCAACTAAGTTTTCTTTATGACTTCAATTTCAATTACTTTTATGGCTCGGTGTTCTTCGTCTTTTTTGAATGGTTTGTTAATGGGTCTTAGTGATTTATAAATAACATCCCCATTTCTAGTTTGAATTTGTCTCTAAAAATTAGTTATATGCATTGAGTACGTTAAATTGATGCAAATATTCTCATATGCATGAATTGAATGATTTTAGATGATATTGTTCTATAGACTTATTGAATATAATAACATCTACTCCGCTGATTTTGATTAATTTTCAAAGGTAGAGTTCCTCAGAGATGATGTTGGATAGTGATTTCACATCATTTTCAAGGAACATCTATTTTGTTTTGCTATTACTAAAACTTCCAAACTCCTTGCACATCAATCTTATAAATTTAATGATTTCAAATTTAGTCTTTTTAATGAATGAGTTATCTATTAAGCACGACTAATCATGCTTGCTATTTGTTTCTTATATGCATGTTTTAAAAGCAAGTACATATAAGGATGCCTGTGAATCAATGTGATATCTCCTTGTTTTGGAACAACAGTTGAATTGTGCTCTTGAGGACACGGCACAATTTAAGTTTAGGGGTGCGCATTGAAGAAAATCTTCTTTAATTTAGGTTAATTTCTTTTAATTTTTGTATTACATTGTTTATAAACTGCATATTTATGGGCATATCACAAATTCTTTTTCATTGAAACTTTGTTTAGGCACCTCGTATTAAGACATGAGCACATAGATGTCGCTCAAGCTAAATCCATTCCATATTTTTTAGGAAAAACTCGCTGAGTGACCAATGAAATTGAAAATCCCTCTAGCGTGATGAGATAAAGAACTTAGGATAATTCAAGTAGTCAGTGTGCTTGGTTTATCCAAAAATTTGACTTTAACATAACTCTTTAGTCTTAGGTGAATTGAGAATTTGAAGATTAAAAAAAGTGAGAAGTGGAAATCATAACACAAATAGAGAGAATTTTTTATAGATTCTTGAAATATTCAAATTTGTCTTGAACATTGCTTAGGAATGACTCTAGGAGGGAAAGGATGTAAGCCATTTTTGTTTGAGTTTGAGCCTAAAGACCAATCCCAACACATAAAGAATCCCTTTGCAACCAATTTTGAGCCTTTAAGCTTATTTCTTTGAAATAAACCCAAACATTAAACACCCGATACTTCTCATGTATATATCAATTGAACCTATTTGTGTGCATTCATAGCAATGATAATGCTTACTATGATGAATGAAAGGATACAATCATCAATATGTATATTTCTATGATATAAAAAAAGAAGAGAAAAAAAGGAAAAAAGAGATAGAGATATCTTTACGCAATAATCCAATCTTATTGATGAATGTTGAGCTTACAATGTGTTTTATGGGTATATGTATGGGCTCCAACTGAAATGCATGTGAAATCATAACTTTGGGGGAGCCATGAAAGCAAGGTTAAGGGTATGAACAAGGAGAAAAATAAAGGAGTGTGGAGAAAAACAAAGGAGTGTATAGAAGGGGATCATGTATGTAATGATCAAACAAAGAAGGTTGTTATTATTGCTATGAGTGTGTATTTGAGTTAGAATTTAAATCCTTTTGCACTTATACCTAGAAGTTATAACACCTCGTAACTTCGTGATCGTGCCACGTAACGAGTGAACAGAAGATGAATAATAATAAATGAATTAAAATTATGTAGAATCTAAAATAGATATAGGCTATACTTAGGAGTAAATAAATTATGTTATAGCTCACTTGCGCCTTCGCGCGAGTGATACGAAAATAAAACATATTATTCGATTGAAAATTTTTTTTTCTGTATTTGGAAAAAAATTTATAATGACGTTATTTGTAGATATATTAACAAGAGTTAGTTAGGCGGTATTGGAGTGGCTTATGAAGGAAGATTTGACGAGGAGTTGAATTGAAGAAAACACTAGCAGCTTCTCGACGGTTATTAACGTGAAGAAGGCGATGCAGAGATGCTGCAGCGGTAGGAGTTGAAGAAGAGGCTCGGGTTGGTGGCCAAATTAGTGAGCAGAACAGAAGAAGAAAATTGAGGAAGGAAGAACAGGGCTAGGCTGCTATTTCTGCTACTGTCGATGCCCCATTTTGGAGAGGAATGGACCAGTTGCTGCAGTCGGATGAACCAGGGAAAGGAAATGTACGAGCAGGTGGTGCGGTAAGAAGAAGAAGGCCAAGGCTGCTGCTATGGCTGCCGAACGAAAGAATAACCAGAGCAATGCTCTGTTTGGTGATGACGGCTGCTGCTGTCTCTGTTGCCGGACGAAGGAAGAAGATGAAGCTGGTGTGTAATCCGGACAATGAGGTACTGAAATGAAGAAGATGTAGAAGGTGGTAGCTGGATGGGAGCCGGGCATGACGAGCAGAGTGTAACGAAGAAGAAAGCAGAGCAGCTTACTGTTGCTGCTGCTGCTGGTGTTGCCGAACAAGAAAAGGTGACAAACGAAGTTGAAGAGTGGAATTTTGGGTCTCAGATTCTGGTTTGTGATATGGGAAGGAATCTGAAAATTTTGATCCAAGATTTTGACATTGTTCGAGAGGAGATAAGAGAAACGGCTGGTTGGGTTTTGAATTCCCTCTTCTGATTTTTGATTTCAAAACAGAACAAAGAATACCTAACTCCATTGGTTCGTGTTCAGTACAGATTAGAAAGAGGAAACAATTGAAAGTTCCTCATTTTCTAGCTTGCCTGATGTTGCAACGGAGGAGATGATGGACTGAACGGGTGGTGCGATTTCAGAGTTGAGCAAAACTAATTTTAGTTGGGATGCGATGAATCAAAACAGAGAGGGTGATGTTCTAATTTTGGGTTGAATTTTCTGGCTTGTGTGGTAATTGCATGTTTTTCTAAGTTGAATAGATGAAGAACGAAAATCGGGTGCAGTGTGGGTTGAGTGGCTAATATGGTGGCTGAAGTTGGAATGAACAACAGAATGATGGCAACAGGAAACTGAGGCGTGATGCACGTTACCATCGCAGAATGAAGAAGAGGCTGAGAGCATTCATTAGAGAGGTAAGAAAAATTGGAATAAAACTAAGTTGGGAAACACCAAATTCTAACCTTAGGGATTTGATGAAAATGATTGAAATGAGGGTACCATTGTCCAATTTTTGGACGTGAATTGCACAACACCTATGAACGAATCAAATGCAAGAAGATGAATAGTCACTACATAACCACTGAACAATACCTGATCCAACAAATCCCAAGGTTGATTGAGGGCCACAATTGAATAACTACTATCCCAAATCACAAGGCATATCAACGAGTAGATAAGACATACCCTTACGAGTCTAAAGGCAAAGGCTTGGGAGGTAAATATTGGTTCCTTTGCTCATTTAGGCGGAATTGAGCAAAAGAGTAGGATTTTGAACTATATGCTAAGCTGAGGAGAAAGATTAGGATTTTGTTCTACAAGTTGAGTAGAGTATAGGTTTCACTACTTGTAAAAATGGGAAAAGTGTGTACCATTAGCTTGAATAGAGGATAATAAAGGATGCTTGTATTAAGGGTCAATCTGAGATGTTTTTGCTTGTATTTCAGGTTGAACACATATTTTGGGAAATACAAGTCATGAGCTTGTCCCCAAATGCTTGAACAACCTGAAGAAAGAATCAAACTTAAGATGAGTATATGGTGTGATAGAATCCAAAAGATTACCCATTTTAGCTCAACTTTGACACTACATGCAATATTCTGGAAGCAAGGTTGAGTCAAGCTCGAGAAAAGATCCCACCCTATGATTTCTCCCCTAATTCACACTTAAGGATATGGATATTATTTGTATATGAGCAGAATCTTTAGATAATGTCCAATAGGAATTTTTCCTTATTGACAGAGATCCTAAAAGTAGATGGCCTTGTCATTTGGCAGACATTCACCAAGTATAAGCACGCTCAAAAGGGGCATTTCATTATAACTCATGCAAGCTCATTACATGCTATTAATTTTTTTTTTTTTTGTTTTTTTACCAATAAAGAAGGTTTTTCTTAATGGTTTTTTCAAATTTTCGATGTTATTTTTAATTATGCTCATTCCATATTTTGGTTACTCAAGTTTTGAATCAACATGAA
>JAJIYU010004761.1:0-23628 GCA_030144865.1 Tinospora cordifolia
GATGAATTTGAAAAGGTGACTTTTAATCTAAATTATTTTTTTTGTTGGGATATTTACTTTTGTCATGGTTTGCTTCTTGAGCAATACTTCGCTAATTCGAACTTTACCCTGCTTAATTCATTAGTTTATTATTTAAAATAGTTTCTTTTATAAGAGGTAATTAAAGAAGGTGGCTTTAAAAACTCTATTAATTTATTTTTAAATTTTTATCATATTTCGACTTTTTCTATTTATTTGCTTATTTATCTATTTTACTTTATTTTCTCTTTTCGATAAAACATATACCATAAACTAAAAAATTCATTAGCAAGTTAAATTATTTCTTAAAATTTACATTGTTATGATGGTAAATGAAATTGAAAATAATATGTAAATTTTTCTATTTTTAGATTCTAACAATGAAATAACAACTTTTTAATTTTTTTTGTTGAATTTTGTCGAATTTTATTAAGTTTTTGCATTTTGAATTGAAAATTAAAAAATTTATCGAAGTTTATTGAATTTTGTCAAATAATTTTGGTGAGTTTTTGCTTTTTTTCATTTTTGCGTTCATTACACACTTTAAGGCTGGAAAAAACAAAGAAAATAAATCCTAGATGTCTGCCAAATTTTGGAGAATTTTTAAACCATGAATGCTATAACTCCTACAACATTAACTTAACACAAGTGCAAACGGTATGTATAGTCTAGCTTAATATTTTAAGTATCTGTTGTTTTATACCAGACCCTCACTGAATAAAGCTATAGATGGACCTAGATCCCAATCAATTTAAATATTTCCCCACGATTAATTGCATCATTGTTGAAATTTGTAAAGCGTATGGGTAGAATGGGTTCTACCCCTTTCCACTAAACCACCTATTAACTGATCTCAACCCCAATTACGCTATCTTTCCCTATGAGGTCTCGTAAGTAATGAGATGATGATCAATCTTAGACTAAAATTTAAGACCGCCTACTGATCCATAGACCAATTCCACCTCGACACACCATAACTAGTTCAGTTCCCATAAGTTCCTACAAGCTCCACCTCGTGAGAGCGTGCCATGTCTCAACCAAATTGTCAGGCTATTGGCTCTGATATCACTAGTGCGTGTCCTGAGTCATCAGAACTAATGCAGATAGTGTCTTAATTCGTCACATGCATGAATTTTTTTTTACCCGAAAGGAAAATGCATGGATACTAATAAAACACAATTTACGTTTCATTTTTCTGTTATCTCAAGATTTTTGATTGAAAAACTTCGTTTCTAATTTAAGACCACTGTTATCGATCTAGTGCAAATCGCACGAAGAGTTAACTCAAAAAAAAAAGAAAAAAAGAAACCGAAATGGAAAAAACTCACCGGAGAGAGAATCTTCGGCGCTACTGTCGCAGAATGGCTTGGGCTGGCGATTGAGGACATTGGACGCGTAATTGCAAGTCATCGCAACGGCTAACGCAATTAAAACGACGGCGAGGAGCTTCAAGAACTCCTCCTTCGTAGGGAAGAAACCTGAAGATGGCTCCTTTAAGAATCCATGCGAAGAAGAAGACGAGCTAGGGTTAGGATTAGGGTTTGTTTGAGTGGATTTCGCGCGTTTTTTGAGAGTTGCGGACATTTCTCGTCACCGAACGAAGAGTTCTCTCGAACGGCTCGCTTGGGAAAAATATAAACCAGAACAAAATAAATTCGTTGTGACAAGCAAGGAATAGTGATTTTTTGTTGGGTTAACAAGCAGAAAATCCAAATATTTGTGGACTTTTGTAAATATATTTTTAACATTTTAATTTTAGTAATATCAGATCATATTATTATTAGTAAGTTAATTATTATCTCTTAGCTAACTATAATTAGTTTTAATTAAGCTGGTTACTTGTTTTAACCATAGTTGTAACTTTAATTAATTGATAACAAACTCTAATATCAATAGCTAAGGTTGCTGTGAATGAAGATTAATGAAAAGTTTTTCTTTCTAAACTTTGTTTTTCTGATATTTCTTTTTGAACTTTGTTTTTCTGATATGGTATCATATGGTATCAGAGATTTTCTGTTCCTCTTGTTTGTGATTCATGACTGAATCATAAGTTGAGTTTTCATCAATGGCATCAACACCAATGCTTCATAGACCTGAAGATAGTCCTTACTATCTTCATCCCAATAAAAATCCTTCATTGGTTCTTGTTTTACCGGTTCTTGCTGGATCAAATTGTTAGTCGTGGCATAAATCCATGAGAGTTACTTTGCTGTGAAAGAATAAGTTGAAATTTGTTGATAGAAACATTTCTGTTCCTGCAAGGGATGATCAAACTTATTCAACCTGGGAAAGATGCAATACAATGGTATATTTTTGGATTGTTCGATCTATTTCTGATTCAATTGCAAAGAGCATTTTATGGATCGATAATGCTGCTGATGTATGGAAAGATCTTTATGATTGATTGTCGCAAGGAGATGCAATACGAATAGCTAATTTGCAAGAAGAGATTTCAAATTTTAAGCAAAGTTCATTGTTTGTAACAAAATATTTTACACAATTGAAGATTCCATGAGATGAGTATATCTTTGAGGCCAATACCACACTGTATTTGTATTCCTCAATGTACTTGTTATGCTCTCAAAAATGCGAAGAAACTTTATGAAGAAGATCATTCTATCAGATTCTTGAAAGGTTTTAAATGAAAACTTCGCCACTGTAAAATCTCAGGTATTGTTAATGGATCCAATGCCCGATATCAATAAACTCTTCTCGCTAGTTTTGCAACATGAAAGACAATTCAGTCAAGCAGTTTCAAGATCAATTGAACCTGCTATATTTTTTTACTCAATCTTCAAATCAGTCTTTCATGAAACCTAATAGTAATTGTAATCAAGGATCGCGCAAGCTTCAAAACAATGGTTCTAAACCAGTTTGTTCATTCTGCAATCTCACTGGTCACACCATTGACGTCTGTTACAAGACGCATGGATATCCACTAGGTTACAAACATAAACGTAAGTATGTGAATGCTCAAGCAAATCAAATATCTGCTAGTGTTTATAATTCTGAAACTGCTATTAATGATCCTGCTACATTTACTCAATCTACTACATCTTCATCTGTTCCTATTATTACTCAAGAACAATATCAACAACTTTTTTCTTTGTTGCAACAAGCAAATTGTGACGATCCCAACCAGTGGGACCCACAGAACCCTCAACCAGTGGGCACTCTGTGCTAGGTGGTCACTCAGAGGTACGCCACGTGTCCAGCACGTGCGCTAATTGCCTCAATGGTAGCAGATGACAAGGGAATTAAGTACTTATTCCCGTTGGTCTTGGTGAGTCTCTGCGGAGGCGAAAGGAAACTCGTTGAGGGGGCGAGCGTAGCGCACGTGCTGGACACGTGGCGTACCTCTGAGGACTTTTATTGTGACGATCCCAACCAGTGGGACCCACAGAACCCCCAACCAGTGGGCACTCTGTGCTAGGTGGTCACATTCAGAAGGTATTGTCCCCTCCCCTAGGGGTTTTAACACGTCTCCGCGGAGATTCGAACTCAAGACCCTGGGGGCGAAGTACTTAGTTTCTACCTCATCCGCTACCATTGAGCCACTTGGCTCAATGGTAGCGGATGACAAGGGAATTAAGTACTTATTCCCGTTGGTCTTGGTTCGAGTCTCCGCGGAGGCGAAAGGAAACTCGCTGAGGGGGCGAGCGTAGCGCACGTGCTGGACACATGGCGTACCTCTGAGTGACCACCTAGTGCAGAGTGTCCACTGGTTGGGGGTTCTGTGGGTCCCACTGGTTGGGATCGTCACGCAAATGTTTCAAATATAACATCTAGTAATGCTCAAGTCAATCAAATGGCAACAAACTTCTCCTCACTTGCAGAAGATCCAGGTATAAATGAACAAACTTCTCCTCACTTGCAGAAGATCCAGGTATAAATGAATCTTTCACTACTAATTTTTTACTGCCTCATAATACTAACCATAAGAATTTATGGATCTTGGATACTGGAGCAACTGCTCACATTGTTTGTGATCTAACCTTATTTGAGACATATAAACCAATTTCAAATGCACAAGTTTTTTTACCTAATAATCAAAGAATTTCAATTACATATACTGGAACTGTTGTATTTTCTAAAAATTTTATACTTCATGATGTTCTTTATATCCCTCATTTTTTTTCAATCTAATTTTTGCTAGCAAATTAACATCTCAGTATCCTTACTCAATTCTTTTTTATCACAATCTTTGTTTTATCTAGGATCTTCACACTTCGAAGATGATTGGATTAGCTAAGATGATCAATGGATTGTATCACCTTGTTTGTCCTTCAATTTCAAATTCCAAATGTAATAATTCCTTTTTCAAATTCTTCAATATCTGTTTGTACTCAAAATAAGCCAAATGAAAATAATCATTGGCATTTTGGATTGGGACATTTGTCTAATGCAAGACTAAAACTCTTGCAAAGCCTTGATCATAACATTACTTTACCTTCTTTTTTCCATTGTCATGTATGTCATTTAGCAAAGCAAAAAAAAAAAAAATTGTCTTTCCCTGTTAGTAATTTTGTTTCTTCTCATTGTTTTGATCTTGTTCATGTTGACATTTGGGGGCCTTCTAGCATTGTTTCTCTTTATGGTCATAAGTATTTCTTGACCATTGTTGATGAGAAAAGTCGTTTCTCATGGATTTATTTCATGAAATCCAAAGCTGAAACTAGACAACTAATACGAAATTTTTGTTTTCTTATAGAAACTCAATTTTCTGTTAAAATAAAGTGTATACAAAGTGATACTGGGCTTGAATTTAACATGCCTGATTTCTATGCTTCTGGAGGCATCATTCATTAGACCATTTGTGTTTACACTCCTCAACAAAACTCAGTCGTCGAAAGAAAACATCAACATATTCTTAATGTTGCTAGATCACCTAAATTTCATTCTCAATTGCTTATTAGATTTTGGTCTGATTGTGATGCTCATGCAGTAGTTCTTATTAATCGAATACCATCCCCAATTATCTCCAATAAATCTCCTTATCAGATTTTGTTCCATACTAATCCTTCTTTTGCATCTACTATTGATCGTAATCGATCAAAGTTTGACAACAGAGTCGATGCTTGTGTATACCTTGGTTTTCCTCCTCACACCAAAGGTTTCAAGCTATATAACTTGGACTCTAAACGTGTTTTCATTTCTCAAAATGTTCATTTCTATGAACATGTATTTTCCTTTTCTTCTAATCCTATTTTTCATCATACTTTTTCTAATTCAAATTTTGTCTTACCAACCATTTATAATGTCCCTTTGGCTGATGCCTCTTCTTATCGTTGTACTCAAAATTCATCTTTGCCTTCTTCTGTTCTTTCTTATCATGATTTAATTTATAATAATATAACAGTTCCAGCACCTATCATTACTAGAAAATCTTCTAGACAAATTTTCACTCCTTACTTGCAACATTACCAATATTCCTTGCCTAATCTCAAACCAAACCCCATTCTTGCAATATCACACCCTCATCCCATCTCAAATACACATTCTCTCATTCGACTTTCTGAAAAACATAGATGTTTTGCTGCCACATTAACAAAGACCAGAGATCCTAAAACTTACAATGAAGCAATAAAGCATAAATATTGGAAAGATGGAATGCAACTTGAAATCAATGCTTTGCAACAAAATAAAACCTAGATCATTATTGATCTTCCTCCAAATAAACATCCAATTGGTCGTAAATGGGTGTTTCGAACTAAGTTTAATTCTGCTGGTTTGATTGAAAGGCATAAGGCTAGACTAGTTGCAAAAGGCTATACACAACAGAATGGGATCAATTATTTTCAAACTTTCTCTCATGTTGCAAAGATGACAACAATCAGGACTTTGCTAGTTGTTGTTGTGTGCAAAAATTGGCATTTGTATCAGCTTGATTTTAACAACGCCTTCTTACATGGTGACTTGATTGAAAAAGTATACATAGAAATTCCTATAGGTTTTCAAGTTTCTGGTTCCTCCAAGGTTTGCAAATTTTGTAAATCTTTATATGGTTTTAAATAGGCCAGCCGACAGTGGTATGCAAAATTGACTGAAGCTCTTTTATCAGTTCAATTTAAACAGTCTGCTGCTGATAATTCATTGTTCACCAAAGTGTCTGGTTCTTCTTTTATTGCCTTGTTGGTGTATGTCGATGATGTTGTTCTTGCTTCAAATGATATGTCTATGATACAAGAAGTTAAAACTTTTCTTCACAACGAATTCAAGATCAAAGACTTTGGCCAATTGAAGTTTTTTCTTGGGTTTGAGATTGCAAGATCAAAATCTGGTATTTATTTATATCAGCGCAAATATGTTCTTGATTTGCTTGAAGATACTGGTTTTGTAAGTTGTAAACCTGCTACTATTCCTATGGTTTCTGGTCAAAAACTTCAAAAGGGTGTTGGTGATAAATTGGACAATGTCTCTACTTATAGAATTTTAGTTGGCAAACTGTTGTATCTTTGTAATACTCGACTAGACATATGTTTTGCAGTTCAACAAATTTTCCAATTTCTCGATGCTCCTACTTCTTTGCATATGCAAGCTGCTCGTCGTGTACTACGATATTTGAAGGGCCAACAAGGACATGGTTTATTTTCTCTTCTTCTTCTTCACTACAGTTGAAAGGCTTCTCTAATTCTGATTGGGCTTCTTGTCCAGATACTAGAAGGTATGTTTCTGGCCTTTGTGTTTTTCTTGGGGATAATTGAGTTTTCTGGAAATCAAAGAAGCAAAATACAGTTTCTCACTCTTCTTCATAAGCTTAATACAGAGCCTTGGCTACTCTTGCTTGTGAGGTGCAGTGGTTAACTTTCATCTTAAAAGACTTTAGTATTATGCATTATTCACCAGCTCTCTTGTATTGTGACAATCAATTTGCAATTCACATAGCACACAATCCTATTTTTCATGAATGGACAAAATATATTGATTTGGACTGTCATTTGGTTTGTGAAAAACTCCAAGCTAGTCTTGTTCACGTGCTGCCTGTATCTTCTTCAAATCAGTTGGCTGATTGTTTCACCAAGTCATTATCTTTTCCAGCTTTTTCTTCTGTCATTTCAAGCTCGGCATTTGTAATATATATGCTCCAACTTGAGGGGGCCTATCAAATCATATTATAATTAGTTAGTTAATTGTTATTTGTTAGCTAACTATGATTAATTTTGATTAAGCTGGTTACTTGTTTTAACCATGGTTGTAGTTGTAATTAATTGATAACAACATCTAGTATAAATAGCTAAGGTTGTTGTAAACGAAGATTAATGGAAAATTTTTCTTTCTAAACTTTGTTTTCCTGATATTTCTTTCTAAACTCTATTTTTCTAAGTAATAAAATACAAATTTATTATTTTTATAATAAATTATATTCAATAGGTGAAATAGAGTTTCTTCGGCTTACATGACATTAATATAGTAAATAACATAATTTTCTTAAATGAGCGTCACAACCTATCAAAAAAGCTAACAAAATGACAAAAAGGGTGTGTTGTGTTCTACAATGATCCTGCGAAACTGCGTCAAAGAAGAGAAAGGGAAAGAAGAATCATTCCATCGTTGTAGATTTCGGTCTATAGTTGGGGTTTCTTGATTTAGGGTTGTTTATTTGCAGATTTTGGTTCATGGTTATAGGTGACGAAAAAGAATAAGAGATTTGAAAATTGTATATCATCCAAGGATTTGAAACTCTATCATGTAATTAATTCCTTATGCCACAGCTTGTTCCATTGTTGAGATACTCCTTCACTTACATGACTGAATAGATACATTAAATTATAGAATGAGCTTAGGGTAACTCCAATGGTTAAACTCATCAAAAGTTTAATATATTATCCACATCATTAACTCATTAAATTCTCACTCATTAGATTATCTCTCACAATGATTCAAGTTTATTTGATTGTATTATATGAGACACACAATCACATCGACCCATTAAATATACTAATTACAAAATTTTATTGGTAAAATATCTTTTTTTCAAAATACCTATTATTCACATTTAAATTAGTAAATATATAATTATTTAAATTTATATAAAAATTATATTTTTTTATTATTTATTTAAAATATTAATTTAAATTTATTTATTAAATTTAAATATTTAAAATAATTTATTTATTAAAATTATATATATATATATATATGTGTGTGTGTGTGTGTGTGTGTGTTGGGGGCAGGGTGACCCTACAAAAAAAAAATTGCGGTGTTGTTCTCTTTTTAATATATACATAACAATATGAACCACTCGGTCTGTGCAAATGCTCAGTACTGTTAAACTGTGTAGGGCGCCCATTACTAGGTATTTGACACAATCGTTGAGGGCACCCTTACCTGTTTCTCAAGGTAGGGAACCCATTTCTTCATCATTCTTCTTAAGGCCATATCTCCTTTAATATTGGGCTAAATCTCATAAAATTGGGCTTGTTGAAAAGAAGAAATCAAGGAGAACAACATATTTGAAGATCAAACCTTGAGGAAGAGATTTGAAAATCAAACTTGGTGGCACTATAATGAAGGTAGAATCGCTTTTATGATAAAACTTGAGTTTTCATACAAGTTTGTGCAATGATTGTGTGTATATGAGTTGATAATGGTGCAAACTATGAACTATAAGTTGTCATTGGGTTTAAAGGAAGCCTTTGATAGCAAGAAATCATACTCAAATCATGACTAAGTGGCTATGAATGATGAACAAACCCATGAAATTGCATATGGTTCAACACTTAGTCAAATTTCTAAGTACAAGAACATAGGTAATGACCCTACTTCACAATATTGTCGTTTGTGATTAGAAAAGTCGTGGTTACAATGCTTAAAAACCTCAAAACTAGGAAAGGTGAGTTCATTGAGATAAGAATAAAGAGGTTTGGTGTGGATTTAGTGTAACACCCCGCCTCCCAAGTCCCATCTTCCACGTCATCTGACGGTTTGACTCTCTTTGATAAAAAATCTTGGGATGCGCGGGAGACGGGCCCGTGCTACATTTTCTTCTTCTTGGACCCAAATCTATTAGGGTTCCTGTGTATATTAGTTTATGTACATGGTAAATAAGATTCTTCATTTATTCATTCGAAAATTCTGAGTACAATAATCCATTACTGCGAAAAATAAATTGAAAGCTGAAATACATGATTTAGTTTGGGCCGATACGCCTTACATTGAAATAAATAAAAACTTTCAATAGATAAATCTCATTGGAAGCTGATTAATTCCCTGAGATGTGAAAAATAGGGGGGTGAGCTAAAAAGTCCAGTGAATCATTCCATCTATTTAATCCATTATTTCAACCAAACAATGCAAGCATATCAAACACTTTCAGAGATTAATTCAATTCAACTAATATATTAATTAAATCGTAATTTAGACCGAACGAGAATAACCTCTGTGCTCCAGATCTAGGGAGAAATATCAATTCTGAAACTCAAACCCCATCTCTAGTGGGATCATTCTTGAAACTCGTTCCATTCTGCTGTCAGTATTGACAGTCAGTTCCAATTTTACATGGAACACAGAAAGTTCCCTCGTACCGGTACGTGGTTGAAATCTTATTTAATCTTATTTTTGTCTGCAAGAGCATAGTAAATAAATATTTTAACAGTAAATAAACATACCAACAGTATAACATCATAAATCAACAGAAGCACAAATTTCGATTTCTGATGTAGAAGATTGTACGAGACGCAACTACAGAGCATATTCTCTCAAATAGGAAAAACGACTTTCAATTTCTAATGTAGAAGATCGTATAAGACGCAACTACAGAGCATACTCTCTTGGTCATGATGCAACATGATAATTGAATGACACAAATGTAAAGAATAAAATCAAACTAACAAACAAACAACCATTATCTAAATCAAAATAATAAATTAAAAGAAAGAAAAGAAACTCACCTCGAGATCGCTTCCTAAATTCTTTGTAGCACTTCGTTGCTACTACTTCGCGAACTATTTAGAATAGCTCAAACAAAGATGAACTAGAACTAAGGTTGCCAAGAAGGAAGCAAAGAGAGAAAGAGCAAGAAAAATTTTCAACTCTTATCTTTGGGATGAATGAAATGGGTGGAGTAGGGGGTTTATATAAGGCCCTCTTCCAACTAGTATTTTTATCTTTCCAATGTGGGACTATCATTTCCTATATATGTATACCTTAACATCACACCAAATGAGATATTTCATTCACGAATGCATTTCCTTTACACATATACTTTTCTATGTATATTACTATCATACTAAACGAAATATTATTTTCATGAGTGCATCTAATTAATACTTTATACACATATTTTTCTATATTAATATCATACTAAAAATATTATTTTCTTATTCAAATAGAGAAGTGTATATTTACCCGACAATTCTATATGTCTAATATTAATCAATGCATATCCCTTTATACTTCTATGCTAACTAATTAATTGCATATCAATGACAAATATATATATATATATACGTATATGTGCTAATAAAATGTGTTTTAAACTCAAATTTCGGTTATTACGTCACTAAAATTTCAGGTATTATATTTAGTCAATGAAACCATGGGTTAAAGATGCCTAGTTGAATTGTCAAGTGTGATTGAACAATTGAACATGTTAAAGTGAGGTACAAACCCAAGCTTGAAACATAAGATGAAATGCTCTGAAAAATCTAAGATCTTGATCTAAAATTTTAGAGGAAATTCACGAGTGGATTGGCTACAATCGATCCATGAACACACCATGCTTATATAGTTTGATAGAAGCACAACATTTTGGCCTAAATTAAAAAATGTGAAAATTTAAGGTTTTCATATGAGGTAAAATTTGGTATGTAGAACCTTTATATATTGTAACACCCCGTTTCCCAAACTCTTTACAACATCTTAATATTTCTTACATAAGGATGTATGCATGCTCAGTTTCATTTTCATCCACGTGTCATGTTTGAGAACCCATGGCATTACTATTTTATTACTATAAATAATCTCTTGAACACATCAGCCCACATTCCATAAAACATATGAATGAATAAATAAGATAACATTAACAATAAAAAAGTCCAGGATGACAAATCAGTTCAAGTAATAATAATAAGAATAAACTGAAGTTTTGGCCCCATGGTCGTGTTCCCAATAACAAAAATAAGAAATAAATAGCTACTAACTCACTAGGGTCATACAACTGAACTAGCAACCTTGAATAAAAGTTAACACTACTAGCAAATACTTTGATTATACTCGGTGCGAACATCATGATTGGTTACCAGAAAAATAAGTAGTAGGATGAGCTCAAAGAGCCCAGTGGATCATACACAATACATCTCAAGCATTATTCAAGCCAAAAATATAAAACATGCAAACACGTATCAAACATTAGGTGTTTCAACAATTCAATTATTTTTCAGTTGACATTCTAACCGAAAGGGTTACTCTGGTGTTCTCATCACATAACAACATTCTAATAAAGAGTGCCTAATGCTAAATTACAGGGACTATAGGGACACACCTGTCATTCCATTTGCACAATAGTTCAACCCATCTCTTAAGAACATCCATAGTGATAAACTAGGGACTCATTGTGCTGGTACGCGGTTCAATCCATGATTACAGTGATTTTAAGGTGATACACAACTTCAAATCTCTAGCATGTTCATCATCATCATAATCATTTAGAAATTTAAATATAAGAAACACTGTGAAAACATGAAAACGTCATGCACATAATTACCACACATACCAATCAGTATAAACAATATATTACACATTTTAAAGAAAAGTAATTATCTTGGTTACAGTTATACAACATGTTTTTCATTATATCACACATATATGAATTCATTAATCACAACCTTTAGACAATCACAAACTAGCATGCTTGTAGGTATTCAATCAATTAAACAGAACCACATTCTATATCTTAAAACTTAGAGAATATTAAAAAGCAAAGTAATCATCTCCACCTTGTTAGTTGATTCCTTTGAATTTTTGTGTTGTTATTCCAATTCGTCTTGAGTCCTTAACCTTTAAAGATTAAAATCATTACTCTTAGTAATGGAAGGATTTTTTTTTGGTATTTCTATAACATAAATAAATGACTCTCTACGCAATATAATAAACAATGTACAAAAGGGTAGAATATTAGAAGAGTCAAAGTATCAATTTGCTTCTGTGTACCGAGTCTATATAGATTAATTAGTAAGAGTAAAAGATACTAGTAAATAATTTTTGTCATAAACCACCTTTGAACTTCAAATTTCTACATATATCTATCAAATTTAAACATTTGATTTGAAAAAAGTTGAAATTAATAGATTTCAGAACATAGATCGTCAGGGTGGCACTTGGATTGGTTTAAACCGCAGAACTAATGTGTATTGATACGATCAATTTGGTTTGTTGTGATGTTTACTTCAAATTTGATTTAAGGTTAAGAAAGTCATTCAATTTAGTTCCATTTATAGATTCTAGTATGAAAAAACTTGTAATAAATCTAATTGGCCCAAAAATATCAGTTTGGTTGGATTTGTCATGATATATAACTATTTCTCTTAATTTTTATATCACATTTGACACAACAATGATGATATTTTTTAGGTTAAACTATTTTTAAAGTATTTTTTAGAAACATTATTTTTATAAAGAAATACATTTTTTAAAAAAATAAAAATTTGTTATAAAGTAAAAGATAACTACTAGAAGATCAAAAAATTAAGAAGACAAACTTGAGATAAGAGAAAATAGATGATAACTTTTTATTCTCTTCATAAGAGGTTGGATTTCAACTATCCCTTTACAATATAAACAACCCCTTATTTAGGTTCTTAGTCATAATAGGATGATAAATATTATTTATAACACATAAATATAACGATGGTTACAACAATGAAAGTATAAATGTCCTATAGGTTACATAAAAATGTTAAACCATGAAATTATTACAATTTAGAGGTTAAAGAATATTAAATGGTGATTGGTGGTTATTCAAATATATTTATAATAATCATCCTTTTGAATACCACCATGTATTAAGAATGTGCCTCATTAAAACTTTATTAGAGAAAACCCAGTGAAAAAAAAAATTTTAAGGAAAAAAAAGTAGATATACTCACAAAGTCTTATAATATTGTCAATAACGACTCATTAAAAACCTTGTAAGAAAAAGTTAATGGGACAAAATTTTAGCTTAGGAAAAAATAGTACAGTGCACTAATTAATAACTCATCTTTGTTCTCCTTCTCATGATGATATATGTCGACCTTTGTTTGTAGTCATACTTGAAATGTCTTTGAGTCGTCACATCTTAATACCATAAATAACTTTCTTAAATGTTGTACTTGACAAAGCTTTTGCAAATAAGTTTTCAAGATTTTCACTCGATCTTATCTGTTGAATATCAATTTCAGCATTCTTCATACGCTCATGTGTAAAAAGGAATTTTGTTGAAACATGTTTGGCTTTGTCATCCTTACTATATTCTTCTTTTGATTAAGCAATGCATGATGCACTGTCTTCATATAATGTTGTCATATAAGCTTTAGTAGATGATATATAACACCTCGGCTCCCGAACCTGTCACATACGTCATAGGCGATGTGTCTGTCTCGTAGCTTAAGACGTAATTTCACTCGTGTGCGGTCATTCCTGCTTTCTATCCGAGAACCGAGATATGACTTTTTCTTTACATCACTTCTTACATCTATTAGTTGCACCAGACCATATCCCAAAGTGTAAAATAAAATATAAATACACTTTCTTAGAAATAGAATAACAATAACCTTAGGATCACATAAAAATTGAAAAAACATTAATTTTTTATCAGAGTTACGAACACTTCGATGGGCCCTACAACCAAATTTTGATAAGACAACTACTATCTGGCCTAATGACCGACATCTGACAAGGCTAAATATGGTGGGTTACATGTCCTACAATAGAAAATAGCAACAAAAGATCATTTTTTAACATCCTCATACTGTGAGACACACTACTATTGATGATTATATTACATTCATTGTCAGAAGCAATGTATTCAATAGTTACATAGAAAAGAGTGAGTGGGTTGAGTTCAAGAACCTAGTGGATCTTACACAAAAATATTTCAAAATACAAATATGTAAGCACTTATAAAACATTAGACATTTCAATAATTCGATTGTTTGAGTTGAGGTTAAGACTGAAAGGTTTTCTTCATTGACATTCCAACTTAGGTTTAGAATATTCAATATAATGCCCTAAGACCAATTACACACTTAGAACCCTATCTTGGGAATGATGTATCACTTGATCATCAAACCAGAGAGTGAAGTCTCACTTAGACTTTTTCATCCCCTTTCACATAGAGACCTGCTTAAGGCTAGGAATACCTACAATGATGCTAAACTACTGCAACAATATCAACATCATTGTGCCCGTACGTGTTTAGTTCTCTTTTTCATCTTTGATTAATGATCACAAGTATATTTAGTATAAATAAACAATGGATACAAATAGACAAGTTAACATGCTAGTAATTACATAAATCATTCTAGTCGTCGCATGGCATGCATGGCATAGATTTTTAGTTGTAAATTACTTTCATACAAAATATGACATGCTATAAATTCTTAACAACAAATAGACATTCATTTATAAGCATACACCCTAACATGTTTCTAAAACAACGTATAACAATAAGCATATAGAATCATGTTTCATATTCTGACCTAAATAATACAAGAAAGTTTGGGTAGTCACTTCCACCTCAATAGTAGATTCTCCTGAATCCTTGTGTTATTATTCCAACTTGTTTCGAGTCATCGACTATCAGTCATCATGATTTACGCTTTGAAAATGTGATTTAATAATTGTCTACGAACATTGTATATCTAGTACTGTATATATGAACAGTACATATCTGTGAATAGTGATTGTGAACATTATTAATAGTAATAGTAAACAGTACCCCATGAATAGTGTCGTACTTGTGAATAGTAGATGACGTATAAGTGAACAATATTATGTATTTGAATAACAACATTTTCAATCTTAAATAGAGACTTAGATAGAGTTATTATACCTGTTTTAATTTGTAGAGCCCTCTGATTGCTCCAAAAGAGGTGCCCAGAAGTAGATATTCGCTATTGCAGTGTAGAAACTAGGGTTTTTTCCTTCCTACTACTATATTTACTGTCTATAACAACAAAAAACAAGAGAAGAAAAGAGAGTAAACAAATAAATTATTGCTTTCTTGCTGGAATGAATTTTCAAAATTGGGGGGGGGGGGTGGTTAAATAGATTTTTTTGGCACAACACGACGAAAATGAACAATAGTGAACAGTGTGCTATTGTAACTACAGCGCCCATCGAAAGTTTTTTGTCTGTCGACAAAACAATACGCTTCAATATCGTATTTTTGAACAGTTTTTTATAGATTGTCAGAATCTCATAGTAATTTGAAAAATTTGCAATCATTGGTTGCTTTATGGATCATTATGTAATACCTAAAATTTTAGTGTTGTAATACCCAAAATTTGAGTTTAAAAAAATATATTAAAAATTACTGTTCAAATATACGATTACTGTTCAAATATATAGTTATTGTTCACAAATACAATCACTATTTTGTTGGCAGACAAAATAAGCTTCGGTGGTTACTGTAGCTACAGTAACAAATTATTTGTAATTGTGTGGTTTCATCTTTTTCTACCAAAAAAATCTATATAAACCCCTCCCCCCCCCCCTCTTCTGAAAATTCATTCCAGTAAGAAAGAAAGAATTTCTTTACTTACTCTTTTTTGTTATCTTGTTCTTCAACTGTTTTAGACAACAAATTATAAATATAGTAGTAGGACGAAAAAACCCCCAGTTTCTGCATAACAGTAGTGGAGATCTACTGTTGAGTACCTCTTTTGAAGCAATTGGAGGGTTTTTCTAATTAAAGCAGGTATAATCACTCTGCTCTAGTCTCTATTTAAGATTGGAGATGTCATTGTTCATTTCAGTATGCATACGTAGTCTACTGTTCATATATACGATATTGTTCATACGGTACCGTTCACTGTTACTATTTAGCATTGTTCATATATACGGTACTGTTTATGGGCAATTATTAAATCACATTTTCAAAACGTAGATCCTGAAGACTGTTGGCCAAAGACTCGGAACAAGTTGAGATTCAGGGAATTACTACTAAGGTGGAAGTGATTACTCTACTCTCTAGTATTATTTGAATTTTAATGTTGAATATGTGATATTTGCATTATTTCAATGTCTAGAAATATGCAAGGTTATTGACTAAATGATTTGTGAAAGATTTTCTTTTATTTTTAATTTATATTATTTATGACTGAGAGAGTATGCTCTGTAGTTACGTCTTGTACGATCTTTTACATCAGAAATCGACAGTCATTGTTTTCACCTATGAAAATATTGATTTATGATGTCATGTTTAATTATTAATGAAATATTTATTTTATTATGCTCTGTTCACAAAAAATAAGATTAAATAAAGATTTTAACCACGTACCGGCGCGGGGACGAATGTCTTTCGTGTGTGTTCCATGCAGAATTAGAACTGGTTGTTAGGATTGACACCTGAATGAACTGGGTTTCAGTAATGATCCTGGATAAGGGTTTGAGTTTCGGAATTGATCTCTCTCCCCAGATCTGGAACACAAAGGTTAACCCCTTTCGGTCTAATTGACAACTGTTGATAAATAAATGTTTGAAACGCCTAATGGATGATAAGTGTTTGCATGTTCAGTGTTTGGTTTAAATAACGCTATGGATGTACTGTGTATGATCCACTGGGCTCTTGAGCTCACCCAATCATTTTTTTCAGGTAACTATTGAAGACATCGCCCTAGCAGCTCAATGTAAATTAATAACACTGTACCTCACAGTATGAGGATAGTAGAAAATAAACTGTATTGTAAGGCTTGTGACCCACTATATTTGATCATGTTAGATGTCAATAGTATTTGTATTATCAAAAGATGGCTATGAACCCACAGAATTGTTCACAACTCTGATCATAAATCAATGTTTTTAGTTCTTTTAAAATACTGATATTATTGTGTTTTTGTTGTATTTATACTCTATACCTTGGGATATGATCTGGTGAAACTAACAGATGTGATAAATGATGAAAAAAAAAGTAATATCCTCAGTTCTCAGATAGAAAGCATGATTAGCTGTACTCGGAAGAAATGACGTCTTAAGCTACGAGACAACCATATCGCCTATGACGTATGTGAGAAAGATCGGGAGCTGGGTTATTACACATTATGACTCGCAATATCACTGTAAGTGAAAACAAATAATGTTTGCCTTATAAGGCCCTGATAAAAACTCAATATATACATATCTAACCAATTTTGGTGTTGCTTTTCTTGATAAAATATAGAATTATATCTCTTGTTGCTCAAAAATCGCATAATATGCACTTAATGTCATTCAAATAGATTTGTGCTGGTGTGAGTTATATATCTTATAAGTAACTTGGTAGAGAAAACAATATTTAATCCTATGTAATTTGCTAAGATCATAAATTCATAAGTAGTAACAAGATTTGGTACTTCATGACCAATATTTTTTCTATTATGAAGATGAAATAGTTTTTTTCAACTTCAAGTGACCTAATAATCATCATTTGAGAACTTAATATATTTGTTTTGTCTATCTAAAACTTCTTAAATACACTTTTAGTGATAGACAATAACTTAACTTAAAAAATTTTTAATTTGTAGGCTAGATAAAATTTTATTTTTTCAAGATCTTACATATCAAATTTCTTTAAATTAGATATATTTTCTATTTTTTCATTAGTTCTCATATAATCATAACATTTAAGTAGTAAATAATAAGGATATGCACAATAAACACAAATCAATAAATATAATTATAATATGTGCATGTAAATATGATCACTAGTAGCAATCAATAATATTGTAAGATATACACATAAATAATCAAGTAATATGTGATAACGTTAAATATTCTAAAATTTATATTTTGAAACATTTGTTTTAAACATGTATTTTAAATCCTTTGGGGATTTTAATCATTATAGGATTCTAATCCTTTTACAATTTTTCGTATCATCCATCGATCCAATTTTCTTTAAAAATTTTTATAGAATATTCATTTGCATCCAACACATTATACATTACCAAGTGTTGAGATAAAAATCTTTTTCATTTGTCAATGAATTTAAATTGCTCATTTTTAATGTCGACATTATTCCACAATCTATAGTGTAAGATCATCATTTTATAAAATATTAATGGACACTTTCAAATATCATAAATATTATGAGTATATTCATTTTCATTTAATATTTCATACATTGAATTTATGATATTTTTACTTATGAGACATACTTATATCATTTTATGGATATTTATATCAAATTTATTCTTTTTAAAGAATGTATAACTTTTCAATTTGTCTCTTCAACAGATACATATGCCTCGGAATACTCGCGTCTCTAATTTATTCTATTTTATAGAATGTTTAATTCTCAATTCATGAGAAATATAATCAAAATATTATTTTATTTCTTTTTAAGAATATTTTGCATATGTGTCATTTAACTTGATCGGTCAATTACAATTTAGGTGTATTAAATTTGTACAAAACTATCAATTTGTTTTTAATTTCTCTTTTGAGATTCATGTTCACAAAGCCTCATATTACATTAACAATTTTATATATTATTATTTTAAAATTGAATTTTCTTCCCCCAACGACAAAAAAATTGTTTCATTTAATCATGCTAGAAGCATCATATTGAGGTTCTAAAAAATTGGCCAATTATGCCAAAATATAAATATATTTGCATCAAATAACATTTTGCTCTCAATTACAATATATTTTAATTGACCTCATTTCAAAGGAAATAACAACTATTTGTCAAGAATACTTATTTATGAATTTATAAGTTACTCTTGAGAGCATTATTATCAATAAACTAATTGCTCTTCGAGAGCAATTTTAACAAAGTACAATATATTATTTTATCACTGCAAACATGCTGCATTTGTTAATATACTCGTTGCTCGTCAAGAATCATCAATAATTTTTTAATCGTAACATTTTTTATTGAGCATTGATCAATCGTATAGTGATACTCCATATATTAAACCAATATCAATTTATTTGATAAATAATGTGAATATTTTATAATTTCTAATTTCATGTGTTATAAAAATGACATTATATGAATATTATAACTATGTTATCAACAATTATGACTATGGTAATAGTTCTTAAAATAATCTCAATTATTATTTTTGTCATATATCAAAAAATGTATTTTTTTTTACATTTTTCAACATTTTTACAATTTTATGCTACTTCAATAGCACATTCACTGGTAAATAATATATATTTTTAATATGAATATTATTTCATCACATTTAAATATTTAAATATTACATGATTCATTATATGATTAAAATAAACATTCTATCTAATTGATCAGGTAACATTACAACTTCATGTGTAAATTTAGTTAAGATGAATCTCTCAATAATGTTTGTTACAAAATATTCATTAATTTTACATAACAAATAAAACTCGAATAAAGATATTAAATAATAAAAATATTAAAATAATAAAATAAATGTCTTGTCAAAGTTGATATTAATCAATAACCATATATTGTCTGCTTAAAAAAATGGTAAAATAAAAATTTTTAAGATGTTCTATTACTATTAAATCAACTCTTAATTAACTTCAGGCTAATTTATAAATCTTCAATTATATATTTAGCTCCACGGGTTAAACTCAATTATATACACATCGTAACTTTGACATTTTAAAATATTTCAATAATTGATAGCTAGTTATAATTTTATTTTCAATAGCTTCATGTTAAAAATCTCACTAACAAATTTTTTTTTTAATAGTCAATAATCAAAACTTTATTTTTCATTAATTTTAAGCTATGAAATATTATTTTTGTTATATAGCTGTTATATATCTCGAAACAATAAATTGTTTTATCAACTTTTATAATTGAATATATCAAATTAAGTATCATAACATATTTTGTATCTAATTAGTATTATAACTTTAGGTGTAATCAACCATAATATTTTTTCATTTAAATAAATAAAAATAATAAAATTGTGATTGAATTCCATTCTTTTTGTGTAGCTCCAAGCTATAAGTAACTGTAAGTACTTCATACACAAAGTTTTCTTTTATTCATATAAATCAAAATATGTGAAATGAATATTTCAGTCAATATACATAATTAAAATATTTTAAAATATTTTAAAGGTCTTGAAGGTCATGGTCTTTAATTCAAATATATAAACAAGAATGATTTCAATCATATACGTGATTTCTTCATATAGCCTAAGATATAAACAAAATGATATAGTAAGTTTAGTGAATTTAATAATAAACAGTTTCCTAATTTTTTTTTTCAACTTAGAAAAATAATATCATCCATTTTTTTTATTCTTTTTATATCTTATAACATAATACTATTTAAAAACTATAATCATCGTGGTATTGAAAATTATTATATTATGGCGATTATATCTATGTCTTTATCAATAATTATTAACGAATTAAATATTCACTTCAAGGAATATGCCACTTGGACAATAATGTTTTTTTTTTTATCAAAATAATTTTATTTTGTTTATGCACCAAAGTGAGCAATTTAATATGAGTGCGGCTAAAACCACCCCGAAATTGGATTTGTTTACCCCAATTTTTTAGTTCACCCCATTCACTTATAAATATTGATATATTCACCCCATATTTTTATAAAAATCCTAAACTACCCATACTTAATATCTAACTAACCTAAACAAAACATTCATTATCTTCACCCCTCACCACCGTCACCGGCACCTTACAACTGTCGTCGGAAACCACCGATTTTCTACTAAAAATCATCATTTTAGTGCGAAAAACTTTTAGAAATCCATTATACAGGCTTCCAAGAGTTGTTTTATAGCTGTTTCGACGCCAATTTCGTGGTTTTGAGGAAGAAATCTCTTCGCCGAATTTCAACAAATCTTCAAAGAAAAAACACAGATCCAGTAAGATTCGTAACTCATTTTCCTTTAAAAGTTATTTTTTCATAGTATAGACAACGCAAGCTTCGATTTGGTGTAAGAATCACGAGCGGAGACGGACTCAAGGTAGGATTTGATCTCGGCCCTAGTCGGCCGAGAGTCTAGGCTCAGTCTCGGCCAATAGGGCAGAGACACTGAGCTGAGTCTCGGCCAGCTTGGCCGAGACTGAAGAAACAATCTCGGCCAAGAACGGCCCTGGTCGGCTGAGAGTCTAGGCTAAGCTTCGGCCAACAGGACTGAGACACTAAGCTGAATCTCGGCCAAGATGGCCGAGATAGTGTTCTTTTTTCATATAATTATTTGATTATTATAATAAATTAATGCTTAGTTCTTTTTTTGCAGAAATGCCACCAAAAAAGACAAATATGTCAAGAAATAAACCAAGCAATGAGTCAGAAAGTGCATCTTCTTCTAAGCTCCCATTGACGGCATCACGGAGGCGAGCTATGGTGGCTGCAAGATCTAATCTACCTTCAGTCAGTGAAACCTCTTCCCATTATTCACAAGCAGAAGAAGAAGTTGAAAAACATGAAGCGGGCCAACTTCATGAAGAATATGAAGAAAGTGAACATGTTCTTGGACCTTTTCCTAGTGGCCCGTCTAATCTGTCAATTCTTAAAAGCTTTAAGCACCATGTTGCTGTTGCAGTATGAAATAATGAGGTGAATTTTATTCTTTAATATTTTCTTTTCTCAAATATAAATGTTAATAATAATTTTTTGAAAGGAAAATATTTTTGAGTGCAGCATTGAGGCCCACTGAAATGTATCAACCATAGTAATATAATTAAGTCTTGGGACTTTGAATGTCACCCAGAACAAGCTCACCTAGGAGAGTTGATCAATAGATCCGGACTGAGCCCACTCATCACATGTTCCTATGGCTATGCTAATAGGACACTTATGTTGGCCTTCGTTGGGAGATGGCAGCCAGAGACAAACACATTTCACCTCCCATTTGGTGAGATGTCGATTACACTTGATGATGTTCGTGTCCTTCTTTGCATTCCAGTGATGGGCAAATCGATTTCAGTAAAACCGATGAAGTTTGATGGTGCTGTGCAGTTGGTATGTGAGTACCTTGATTTGGCTGAGCTCACAATAAGCAAAAGATGGTTAAGAAATCTGTTTGGTACGTCCAAAGAGAATGTAAATGAATACTATGGTGTTGAAGCAACTGCCAGAGCTTTTCTTTTGTATCTACTCGGCAGTATACTATTTACCAATAAGAGCAGTACCCGAGTTCACTTCTCTTTCCTTCAGCTCTTAAAGAATTTAGACACTATCGGGCCAGATGCATGGGGACCAATCGCTCTTGCATTTTTGTACCGCCAGCTTGGTAGTGCTTCATGAGCTGAGGTTTGTTAGGTTGCAGGGTATCTCACCTTACTTGAGGTATATTTGTCACCCTTGTTAAGATCAAAACTTTATGTTTTGCTATATGCATTTGTGTATAATGGTTGCTCTTTTTTTAATTTCTATAGGGTTGAATATATGACCATTTCCCTTTTACCCGTCCACGTGTCAATCCCCACTACTACAATAATTTGCCGCGCATTATGATGTGGACCCAAAGGATGGAGATGGGTGTTGATGACGAATACATGTCTACACTTCTTCGAACAATCGACCAGTTACGTCATCACGAGGTAATTAATACATGCTATTGAATTCCTTTAATTATAAGTATTTGGCTTTGTTCTTTATGATTTAAGGAACTTAAATCCTTTTCAGGTTTACTGGGATCCGTATAGGGACTCACGAGAGGGTGCAGCTGTATCGGAGGTGGCTTTTTTACATTGGCCTCATTAACTGCTTAGACATTGTAGAGCCATACCACCCCGATGGATTTATTCGACAGCTACACCATGTACAAGCAATACCTGACGCTCCACTTGAGCCAATAAAAGCTGAGCGAGGTGCCACTAGAAGTAAATATTTGGTTAAGCATATGTTTATTCCGCAATTATTCAAAATGTAACACCCCGGTTCCCGGATCTTTCTTCTAGGGCTCCCTCGGGCCCATTCGCTCAATATGCAGGACTATTCGGCTAGGAAGCCGTCGCTGCATCATCCGTCGAGAACCGGAGTGCTACATTATCTATTCTAAATCTATCAATGCTCATATTCTATTATATATCTTTTTTTCTTATAATAAATAAAGTTACTTGAAAACTAGCACAAATTTTTATTTTAAAAAAGAAATATTAAAATAATTAACATGGATTAATGAAATTACAAATGAAAAGAAAAACATTGATTTCAAACTTGAACGATTCAAGAGTTTTTAAAATAGTTTCAAAATATTTAATTATGTATAAAATATTTCCAACAAAATGTAAGAAAAGGACACATGTCCAGTTTAGTCAAATAGAAAAATAAAATGCGCAGCAAATACTAACAACCTTTTTATCAAGATCTCAAAAACAATCATATCCTCTGTGATGACCGTCAACTCGTACATCCTCAGGAATCACCTGAAAAAGAAAGGGGGTGAGCTCGAGAGCCCAGTGGATCATACCGCACATCTCTACCATTATTCAGACCAAAATACCAAA
>JAJIYU010004762.1:0-23747 GCA_030144865.1 Tinospora cordifolia
ATTAAATGAGATTTCAACCACGTACCGGTACGGGGACTTTCTGTGTTCCATGTAGAATTGGAACTGGCTGTCAATACTGACACCAGCATGGAACGGGTTTAAAAAATGAACCTACTGGAAATGGGTTTGAGTTTCAGAATTGATCTCTCTCCCTAGATTTGGGGCACAGAGGGTATTCCCGTTCGGTCTAAATTACGACTGAATTAATATATTGGATGAATCGAATTAATCTCTGAAAGTGTTTGATCTGCTTGCATTGTCTGGTTGGAATAATGGATTAAATAGATGGAATGATTCACTGAGCTTTGTAGCTCACCCCCCTTATTTTTCACAACAAAAAATTAATCAGCCTGCGAGGAGATTTTTCTACTGAAAGTTTTTATTTATTTCAATGTAGGGCACATCAGCCTAAGTGAAATCATGTATTTCCAGTTTTAAATTTATTTCTACTGTAATGGTTTATTGTACTCAAAATTCGTCGAATGAATAAATGAAAAAAATTATTTACCTTGATGTCATTTTGTACATAGACTAATGTACATAAGAACCCTAATGCATTTGGGTCTAAGAAGAAGAAAATGTAGCACGGGCCCGTCTCCCGGGCATCCCAAGATTTTTGATCAAATAGAATTGAACCGTCAGAGGACATGGAAGATGGGACTTGGGAGGCGGGGTGTTATAGTGGAATGGATTAAACTAGTCTCAAATGCTTATGAGAGGAGGTTAGGGTTGATGTAGGCCACTAGGTTTGGTTCGTGGGAGGAGATGTGTGATTGCAAGGAGAAATGACAAAATTAGGGTTTCTATGCAAGCATTATGCATATGTATTCCACTCAGTATTGCAATAGTCCAATAACATTACTGTGGTAACCCAGAATTGTGTTATTTCTTGGTTTCTAATCAATTGTCGTAGTAGTCCATGACGCTACCACGGTAACCATTGGATGGTTACTATGTAGTGTTCCATTGTTCATCCTGGTTTGGCAATCCTTTCGTGCTTCTACTTGTGCATCCTATGTACCATGGTCACATGGATTTTCCCAAGGTTTATTGTAGTTGAAATATTTTTATTAAATTTATTTTAATTATCAAATTTTATACAAACTTCGGGGTACTACAACCTACCCAACTCAAAAGAATTTTTTCCTCATAATTTAAGAGTAAATTACTTACATAACACTATCCAATTAGATGTTCTTAATGAAGAGTTTTGGGTCCTTCGTCTGTATCTCGCCTTTTAATTCCCAAGTCACCTCTTCCAAATCATGATGTCTCCACAGAACCTTGACTAGAGGAATGTCCTTGGTTTTGAGACTCTGTATCATGATCTAATATCCTAATCTTAAATTCCTTGTAAGTTGCATCATCCCTAATATCAATTTTCTCCTAGTATATTATGTGAGAGGGGTCAGGTTCATATTTTCGCAACATCGATATATGGAATATGTTATGAATGGAGGACATTCTGTTTGGCAAATCTAACTCATAAGCACATTCACAAAACCGTGGGTTGATCCTCAGAAAAATTGTCACTTGGCTAAAACACCAGAAGTTTTCTCCTCTTATTTGCTATTGGCAACCCCGCAAGTGTGCGGGATCACAATAGTAATAACTGGTAAAGACTGAGTATTGCTTCAGGGAACAGAATTTAATCAACTATCTTAAATCTCAATCTAATGTTAGCATTCACTTTATTAAGGAACATAATAGAGTTTGATTTGTTTGAATCCGAATTAGAATTAAAAACTGTTGAAGGCAATAAAAAAATATGTTTTGAAAACTATGTTGAATGATTATCTAGGATAGTAAATTCTTTTGTTCTTACTTTCAACTTATATTCCAATTCATTGAACTTCTAGCATTGTAGGTTCTAGCACTTCTCATAAAGGCCCTCTCCCATGGCACCCCAACACCTATCAGTCTTGTTTCCTAATACCCTCTTCCGAGGTACACAGTTAAAACCTAATGCCTTGTGAATAGTAATTATGTGCAACCCCCTAAATAGTCGACAACCTTCCAGTCAATCAACTAATCTAGGTCTATATTACTATAGTTTAACTATTAAGCCTCTCTTCCAAGTTAGTTTAATAGTTTGAGATCATAATATTCATGGCCAGTAAACATTAAGCATTAAAAACACACAATATAAAACAATGCATTAAAATCAATTAATTGGAATATGAAATCTCAAGGTCCTACATCAGAAATTTACATCCTAGACTTGGAGATTAACTAGCCTGACATTGTATTAAGTTCAAACACCAAGGATTAATGAATCCAAGGTAACATACTCAAAACTCAATCCTTGATCTTCAATCCTTTGTTGTTCTTCTTCTTTGTCTTTATTCAGCCATCAAAATCAACTAAATTTCAAAGTCGAGAAGCTAAAACCCTAATTTGGTTTCCTATTTATAATTTAACACTTAAAAAACCCCCGACCCCCAAAAAATAAATTAATTAATTGCATTACCGCGGTCATCCTCGTCCCTAGTTAAAAACACACATTTCTGGCATTCTGTGAACTTCAGTCACTTGACAGTAATCATTTTCTTCACAATACGCAGGTTTTGGTTACCGAGGTCACTGTTTCGATTACCACGGTAACTAATGTGATGTGTCTTTCTACGGTTGTCTGGCTTTTCTCCAACTACATCGGTCTTTAGTTCACGTACCGTGATAATTGGTTGTTTTTCTTTGATTTTTGGTTTTCTTTGTCTCTTTGTGTTGTGATTCTCTCTAGGCTTCATTCCAGTCCTGCACAAATACTAAAGAACCTTCCCCATATATCATTTTCTCATAGAAATGCTATAAACAATGCTTAACAATTCTCAAATGCAATAAAACACGTAATTTTAATTATGAATACTCATGCCACTAATCATACACAAATGTATTTGATTTCCTACTAAACTTCTATAAAATGTATATAAATAACCTATAATAATGTTAATCTATTATGCAACTAACAAATATCCCCAAACTTAGACTATTGTTCATCCCCGAACAAGGACTCAAATTCTAATTCTACATAGCATACCATATACAGTTGAGTTCCTTGTTCACTCATCATTGTAACCTCAATCATTTATCCCTATAGTTTACAATTTATTAACATGTCTTTAAAGTTGCTTAGGTTGTCTAGATTTTGAGCTCATCCTCTATTCTTCTCTAATTTCACCATCTCATCTATCAGTATCTCAATAATCCTAAACTTTGCAAGTAATTTGCAGTTTCCATTCTACTTGACATCCTTTCCTAATACTTGAGCACAAAAACCCTCTCAACGCTCTCCTTTATCAATCATTTACCAAGTCAAGCTATAGTCAAGATCAGTGGCTTTTTCTTTAGGTTGTAATGTGGCCTGGCTCAGGGTACAAGTGTAATAGGATATTTATTCTAACTCAAATGTACACTCAAATTAATAACACCATGTTCTATTCAATGTTGCTTTATTCTTTCTAAACTAATTTCATGTTTGCTTTACTCTTTTCCATAATCTTGTTTTCATAGCCCTTCCAAACTTGTTTCATCATAAGTAGTACAATATGTACTCAAATATATACACTTTTGCAAAAGTAAATAGATCAGATTTCAATGATTGTATTGCAATAGATATAAACCTCTTTTTATTTCTCTTTTTCTTTTTTTTTAAATAATTCTAATATATCAAAATTAAACTAACGACACATGTACTTCAATATCAGCATTCCTTCTTTCTTTCACGTCTCAAACTGGGTAGTATTAAACCATGAGTGTACATAAATGGGTGTAATTTATAAAAGGATAACTAGTTTATATGTTGTTTGCGTTCATAACAAGAAAACAAGCTATAAGGCTCAAAATTGACTACAAATGGTGAGTATGTCTTAGACCAGCCTTTTGGCTATGGCTTAAACAATTATGGCCTACGTCATTTCCTTTCTAAAGTTCTTCCCAAGTAATTTTCAAGATAGATTTGATTATTTCAAGGGTCCATCAAAAATTTATTCTATTTATAGTTTGGCTTCCACTCTTCACTTTCTTAGTTTCAGATTCTCAATCTACGTTAGACTACAAGGTTCCATCAAAGTTAAATTTTAGATAAACCAAGCATACAGACTGTTTGAACATACCATAGTTCATTGTCTCATTATTTTGTAGGAACTTCAAATGTCAATGGTTACTAAGTGAAGGTTTCAATCACCATGGTATGAATCTAGCTTAATTGACTCATAATATATGTTCCTAACATGATCCTAAAACATGCAAGACAAAACAACTTAAAAAAAATAGACATGAAATAAAAAGGAAAACTAAACTTGACATTCTGAAGAGATTCACGCCCCCAAACTTCAATAGTGCCTTGTCCTTAAGAGCACACTGACGCACATAAACGAGAGAGCAAACATCAAAGACATGCACCCAAAAAGGTAGAAAAGTTAGTTTGGAGTTCATAAAAGAGTTAGGCAAACTAATCAATAATATAAAGAGTCAAACACATGAGAAATGTATACAAATGCAAAGAAAAATGAAAGAAAATACAACCCATAAGAAAAAACAAATTAGAAATCATCTACAAAAACTTCAGCCTCTATGATGAAGTCATTATAGTCAGCTCCATCATCATCATCGTTAGTAGCATCATCATCTGCTGGTGGAGCAGGAAGCACTGGAGGAGCACAACATGTCATATCCATGTATGGCATGAAGCAAGGGGGAGGAGGGTTAGTCTATGCCTTAGCCGGGTTATCACTATGTAACCACTGTGTGATGGAGACTAGGCCATGCATGAGAATGTGTAAATCAGGGGGTTGTGTAGCAGATGAAGAAGGTGCTACAACAGTGGATGAGGAAGGTGGGGCGGCAGTGGATGGAGCAGGATCAGCAGTAGAAAGGGTAGGATTTGCTGTAGAAGGAAAAAGATCTGTTGGATGCTCTAAAGACTCTACAGTGGCCTTCCTCTTCTTGGCAAGAGCTTGGGTGAGCATCTTTACAGCAATGTGATCCTTCATCTTCAATAGGGGCTCACTCCTCTCCCAAACTACCCCTGCCCTTCTACACAACTTAGTAATTAGGGTAGGGTGAGGTAAACCTATATTGGTCCTATCTATGGCAGATCAAATGGGGCTAGAAATAATGACCCAATGTTGATTGGGAGCCCCTTCATGATGCAGTAAACCAAAACCACCCTCTCTACAGTGACCCTACTGATAGCTAGAAAGAGGAGAAGGTTAGCACAAACTAAGTATAACCTAAGCTTCGGAGCTATGTGGAATGTACTCTTGGCTAAGCTCACTGGCTTGCATTATAACAAGACGAGGAAGCTCCCTCTACACACCGTGTCCTCTACACATCCTCTGCATCAAACTGAGGTAGAAGTGCATAATACTCGTCATGAGAGTTAGCTGGTAGCCTGTAGACATTGTTGATCGCTGCAGCACTAATGTGGACCCACATGTCGCAGACCTAGACTGCTGAACCATCCCTCTCTATAGCATTGGCATAGAACTCTTGTACCAATGCTATAACAATAGCAGAAGGGGCACTAATGAGCTTCTCCCAATGTCGGGCAGCAACCATAGCATCAATCCCTAGGCTGCACTCCCCCCTGCATCAGCATAATTTCCCTCTCAGGAATCAAATGTTTGCTCCCTCTGATAATATTGAACCGCTGCTTGGTTGCAACAAACCTGAAGTGTTGTCTGTCTTCAAGGGCAGGATGGGGTGGGGCTTGTTTCCCCTTTGATGCAGGATGCTTCATTCTAGGTTGCCTGCAAACAATGTCAGTAGGCAAGGAAAACTTCTATCAATAAATAACAAACAAAACATTTAGACATGACAATAACAGAGCAATAGCCAGCCATTTTCATAGTAGAATATTTACTCAAAGAATCAATGGTAGATGTATTTCCAGTAATAAAACTAGTCTAACATCCAAATATAGACTAAACTACGATCAGACAATCAAAAAACCCAAGGCATTGCAAATATTCATGTATATTCTGTTCAATATTATACGCACATGACCAATCGTCTAGTTACTCAAATAGAAGAAGTAAAGAGTAACATTGCATAAACCATAGTAAGTTGAGGTTTGAATCGATGCAAAATTTCTAGATATGAGCCATAGAAAAGATGAACGAAGAATAAACTTGTAGAAATTGAATAAAATGCTATCTAATGCATGAAACAATCCTAAATGCAAGATTAAAGAATGGAAATAATGTAAAATGAAATAAAAGAACTTACATTGTGGCTTGGAAATGAAGAAATGCAGAAAAAGAAGCTTGAAATGTAGAGAGATTAAGAGAAAATTCGGTAAGAAATGAGCAAAATGATTGTGATTCTTACTTTAAAGGACGCGATTACTACTGTCACTGCTCGGTCGACTACAAAATTGCATGTAAAATACTAAAATGGTTGTTTGGGTTACTGCGAAACACAAACCATGGTAACCCCAGTTCATGGGTCGTGGTGTTTTGGTGGCCACGATCACCAGAATGTAGTTCCTGGTACTGATCTGGTGACCACGGTCACCAGAATGATTTCTTTACTATGCCTTATGGTGATCGCGATTACCAGAACGCTAGTCCTAGCACTAATTCTAGTAACCGTGGTCACTAGAACACATATGGTACCTTTTTTTGGCTAAGTCCTAAACACCAAAGACAAAGGAAATGAAAGAATAAAAAACATACATTAACATGCATCCTAAAAAAAAATAAAAATCATAAACGAAATAAGTACACAAATAAAAATGAATAGTGGGTTGCCTACCATTCAGAACTATGTTTAACGTTATTAGCTCAACGTGGATATGGTGTTTTATTCCTTCAGTTCTATCAGCTCCACCGTTTGCTTTGGTCCTCCACAAAATATTTTCAATCTCTGACCATTCACCTTGAATTTATGGTCATCTACTAAGCTTTGAACTTCCATTGCGCCATAAGGGAACACATGTGTGACAAGGAATGGGCCTGACGAGTGAGATTTAAGCTTGCCCGAAAACAAACAGAGTTTTGAATTGAATAATAGTACTTGCTATCTTGATTTGAACTTTTTCTTCTCAATGAGCTTGTCATGCCACTTCTTTGTTCTTTCCCTATATATAGTGTTGTTCTCAAAAGCATCACGCTGAAATTCTTCAAGTTCTACAACTGGAGTAGATGGTTCTCCCCATAGGCTTTCGCATCAAAGTTGAGCTTCTTTATTGCCCAATAAGCTAGGTGCTCTAACTCGCATGGCAGCTGACAAGATTTTCCATATAATAGCTGATACGGGGACATGCAATTGGGAGTTTTGAAAGTTGTTCTATATGCCCAAAGTGCATCATCCAATTTTAGGGCCCAATCGTTGCGGTTAGTCCCAACTGTCTTCTGCAATATAGCCTTGATTTCTTGATTCGACACTTCTGCTTGCCCATTGGTTTGAGGATGATAAGGCAAGACAACCTTGTGTGGCACACCATACTTGGTGAGAAGGTTATTGAATATTCTATTGTAGAAATGTGTATCTTTATCACTCACAATTGCTTTTGGTGTGCAAAAATGAGAGAAGATGTTGCGAGAGAGAGACTTCAACACAACCCTGGAATCATTCTTGGTTGTGGCAACTGCTTCAACCCATTTGGAGACATAATCAATGGCCAACAATAAATATTGTTTCTCATCAAATGGTGGGAAGGGTCCCATGAAGTCTATGCCCCATACATCAAACAATTCGACTTCCACAAAAGATGTAAGAGGCATTTCATTCTTCTTTGAGATGTTACCCTATTTTTGGCATGCTTCACATGTCTTCACAAACTGGTATGTATCCTTCAGCATAGTGGGCCAATAAAACCCACTCTCAAGAACACGCCAAGCAATTCATTGATGGTTGTAATGACCACTATAAGGCAAGGCATGACAATCATGAAGAAGTTTGTTAATTTTAGCTTTCAAATCACCTTATCGTCACAATGAATCACCTTATCGACACACTTCTAATACAGATAGGGATCATCCCATAAATAGAACTTAGCTTCATGTAGGAAGTGCTTGAGGCGAACATGAGATAAATCAGATGGGGTAGTACCGGTGGCTCTATAATTAACAAAATCTGCATACCATGGTGAACTATTACTAACAGCTAGGAGATGTTCATCAGGAAAGAGCTCAACTATGCTCTTTGGATCTTTAATGGCATCATTAGATAGGCGAGACAAGTGATCAACTACCACATTCTCTGTACCCTTCTTGTCTATCACCTCAATATCGAACTCTTGAAGTAGAAGGATCCATCTAATAAGACGAGGCTTCACATCCTTCTTAGTAAAGAGCTAATGAATTGTGGTGTGATTAGTGAATACCTTGACATGAGAACCCACAATGTACGAGCACAACTTGTCACATGCAAAGACAACAACTAGTAACTCTTTTTCAATAGTAGTGTAGTTCTTTTGTGCATCATCTAGCATCTTGCTTGCATAATATGTAACTTTGAACATCTTGTCAAACCTTTGTCCCAACACATCACCAACAGCATAATCACTAGCATCACACATTATTTCAAAAGGCTTTCCCCAAACTGGCATAAACATAATAAGAGCCGATATTAGTGCCTTTAATGTGTTGAAAGCTTCAAAACATTCAACTGTGAAGTTGAATTTAACTTCCTTCTCAAGTAAACTGCATAGGGGTCGAGTGGTATGAGAGAAGTTATTGATAAAACGGTGATAGAAACCCCTACGACCCAAGAAACTACACACTTCTCAAACAGATGTAGGTAGTTTCAAGTTCTCAATAACTTGGATCTTTGCACGGTCCACCTCAAGTCCATCTACTGAAACTTTATGGCCCATGACAATGTCCTCTCAAACCATTAAATGACATTTCTCCCAATTAAGTACCAAGTTCTTCTCCTCACAATGGGAGAGAACTTTCTCTAAAGTACATAGACAACCATCAAAAGTAACACCAAACACAGAAAAGTCATCCATAAATATCGCTATGATGTCTTCTATCATATCTGCAAAGATTGCCATCATACATCTTCGAAAGGTGGCTGGTGTGTTTCAAAAACCAAATGACATTTTATGGAATGCATAAGTCCCATATGGACAAGTGAAAGTGTCTTCTCTTGATCTTCTAGTGCAATGACTATTTGGTTGTACCCTGAGTACCTATTCAAGAAGCAGTAGAAGTCATACCCAGCAATCCAGTCTAGCATTTGATTTGCAAATGGCAAAGGGAAATGATTTTTTCGAGTGGCCTTGTTCAGTATCCTATAATCAATGCACACACGCCACCTTGTAGTAGTTCTAGAAGCAATTATCTCCCCTTTTTCATTAGTAACCACAGTGATTCCTACCTTTTTCAACACCACATAAATATGGCTGATCCACTATAAATCTGAAATGGCATAGATGATGCCTGCTTTTAGCCACTTTATCACCTCTTTCTTCACCACTTTCTTCATTATTAGGTTAAGTTTTCGTTGGTGCTCCACTATAGGCTTACGAGAGTCTTCCATTAAGATTTTGTGCGTACAAATGGCTGGACTTATACCCCGAATATCTTCAATTGTCCACCCAATAGCGAACTTGCGGTCTCTAAGCACTCGTAATAGTTTTTCTTCTTGGATAGAGGTTAATGAAGATGAAATAAAAACTGGTAGGGATAGTCGTCCACCCAAATAGGCATATTTTAGATGCTCAGGAAGGTGTTTTAAGCCAATGGCCTTTGACACATCTTGAAGGTTTTCAAATTGGTGGCTTCAGATAATGGAGTATGTGGGTTGTTAGGCTCAGGTGGGGAGGCATCAAAAGCTAGAACAATTAGTTTCTCATCTTCAGTCGTGGGTTGGGGAAAGGAAATAGAATGAGAGATACACCCAACCAAGTCATCTTGGGAGCTAAGTTCATCTACCACTTCAACAATAAAAGAATTGATAACTTCAATTCTCTTGCATTCATGTAGATCATTGGGGTAGTTTATAGCCTTGTAGAAGTTGAAAACCACTTTTTCTTCATTCACTCTCAAAGTGAGCTCACCATTGTGTACATCTATCAGTGCATAGCTTGTAGCTAGGAATGGTCTACCAAGGATAAGTGGAATCTCACCATCTTCTTCCACGTCCAAAACCACGAAGTCAACAAGAAAAATGAATTTATCCACCTTGACCAAGACATCTTCAATTATGCCCCTTGGATGTGTTAGATATCTATCTGCAAGCTGAAGAGTAACTGTGGTTGGTTTGATCTCTGACATGTCAAACCTTTTGCACATTGACATAGTTATGCTTACCCCCAAATCACAAAGTGCCTTCTCAAAGACTTCAGACCCAATTTTATAGGGTATGGTGAAGCTTCCTGGATCTTTTAACTTCTGAGGAAGTTTTTTCTGAAGGATTGCACTGCATTCTTTAGTTAGCTTCACAGTTTTGAAGTTTTCTAGCTTTTTCTTCTTGGACATGATCTCCTTCATAAATTTTGCATAGTTGGGCATTTGTTGTAGAACTTTTGCAAAGGAAATGTTAATATGGATCTTCTTGAACATTTCTAGAAACTTGGCAAATTGATTATCTAGCTTCTTCTTCTGAAACCTTTGGGGTAATGGCAATGGTGGAGGTTCAAGAATCTTGCCTCCCTGAATAGTCATCCCCTTAGGTTTCCCTGGTGATTTCTATAGTACCTCAGGTTGTATAGTTGGTGGAGTTGGAGCCTCTTTTTCAAAACTGTCAGTATCTTCAGCTTTAGCAGATGGATTGACTTGCTACCTCTTTCCCACTTCTTGTCATTGCTGATTTGCAACTCTCCTTTGGATTTACTTAAGTGTCAGTAGGGAAGGAGTTATGCAGCTAATCTGACACTATCTGTGCTAACTATCCCACTTGAGTTTCTAAACTCTTAATTATGACATTCACATTTCCAATTTGAATCTCAATGCTAGAGACTCTACTATCATTCTTGTCCACTCTCCCTGTCAACTCCTTGAAGAACCTTGAGTACATGTTTATCATTTCATCAAGCTTGTCTTCTAAGGATGGCTTCTTATCTTGTATGAGCTGTTGTGGCACAAACCCTGGTGGAAGTTGTTGAACATTTCTATTGTTTGCATAAGAGAAGTTCTCATGATTTCTAAATCCCGGATAATAGTACTTTGGAACATTGTATCGCCCAGATGGACCTTGGTACCCACTGAATCTGCTCATGGTGTTTAGTTGCTCAACAGAAGCTTCTCCAATATAAAATGTTTTGTTAACTTTCTGCACTCGACTGAATTTGCTGATTTGGCTGATTATGATAATGCCCACTGCTGCTCTTTCCCTCAACTAGGTACAATCTAGGAGTCGTGGCTGCAAGTTGAGAATGTAGAGCACTTATATCATCAAATTCATGATTTCCCACCCGCTTTGTTATTCTTCTTTCTGTACCATGGCCATATGTATTTGTTGCCATGTCTTCAATGAGTTGGGTGGCATTAGTAGTAGACTTTTCCATCAGCAAACCTTCGACTGCAAAATCTACCAAGGCTCTAGCAGCTAGAATGAGTCCATTGTCGAAAATCTGAATTTGAAGCCAAGGGAGATATCTGTGCTATGGGCATCACCTCAATAGGTCCTTGAACCTTTTTCAAGCTTCATACAAATATTCGAGCTCGAATTGCTTAAAGGAACTGATCTCACCCCGCAATTGATGTACTTTAGCGGGTATGCAATATTTTTGGAGGAATTTCTGACCTATTTCCTCCCATGTTGTAATACTTCCCGTAAGCAATGTCTATAGCCAGTTCCTAACTCTATCTCTTAGAAAAAAAGGGAAAAACCTCAGCCTTTACCGATCTTCGGTCACCCGTTCATCTTGATTGTATCATAGATCTCCATTAAAGAGTTGAGGTGAGCCATAGGATCTTCTATTGTTGAACCCCCAAACTGTTGTTATTGCACCATTGTAATCAAGGGGGGCTTCAGCTCAAAGTTGTTTGCATTTATCGGCATTCTAGCTTTGTCGGAGTAATTGTTGTTCAGAATAGGTTTGAAGAAATCCCGTAATGGTGCATCTTTAGTGTTCCCCACACCAGATGTTCAATTGTCAACCGTAGTTGATACTCATCTTTTGGCTTCCAACCAAATCTGATTTATGGTCTTGAACAAATCTGGGTCATATGCTTCACAAGGATCTCTACTCATGCAACCCAAAAACACCAAAAGAAAACACAAGATCAAGTGTATTCAATGAATTTAAAAAGAAAAGAAAAACAATCACCACAAAAATAAAAATAAAAATTTTGCCTTAATCAAAATTAAACCAAGTTTAATTGGTTTTAAGATAATTAACACCGTTCTCCGACAACAGCGCCAAAAAACTTGTTGATTACACCGCAAGTATACAAGATCGCAATAGTAATAACCAGTAAAGATCCAGTATCGTCCTCAGGGAACAAAATTTAGTCAACTATCTCAAATCCTAATCTAATGTTAGCATTCACTTTATTAAGGCACGTAACAAAGTTTAATTTGCTTGAATCTAAATTAGAATTAAAAACTGTTGAAAGCAATAAAAAAAATTTGTTTCAAAAACTATGTTGAATGTAAATTCTTTTATTTCCACCTTCAATTTCTATTCCAATTAATTGAACTTCTAGTATTGTAGGTTCTAGCACTTCTCATTAAGGCCCTCTCCTGAGGCACCCCAACACCTATTAGTCTTGTTTCCTAATACCTTCTTTCGAGGTGCATAGTTAACAACCTAATGCCTTGTGAACAGTAATCACGTGCAACCCCCTAAACAGTTGACAACTTTCTGGTCAATCAACTAATCTAGGTCTATATTATGATAGTATAACTATTAAACCTCTATCTTGAGTTAGTTTAGTAGTTTGAGATCATAATATTCATGGCTAGTAAACATTAAGCATTAAGCACATGCAATATAAAATAATGCATCAAAATCAATTAATTAGAATATGAAATCTCAGGATCCTACATTAGAAATTTACATCCTAGCCTTACAGATTAACTAGCCTGACATTGTATTAAGTTTAAACATAAAAGAATAATGAATACAAGGTAACATACTCAAAACTCAATCCTTGAGCTTCAATCCTTTGTTGTTCTTCTTCTTTGTCTCTTTTTAGCCGTTAAAATCAACTAACTTTCGAAGTCTAGAAGCTTAAACCCTAATTTGGTTTCCTATTTATAATCTGACACTTAAAAACCCCCAAAAAATAAATTAATTAATCGCATTACTGTGGTCAATGATTGCGGTCATCCTCGTCGCTAGTTGAAAACACGAATTTATGGTATTCTGTGAACTGTGGTCATTGGACGATATTCATTTTCTTCACAATATGCAAGTTTTGGTTACCACGGTCACTAGTCCGATTACTGCGACAACTAGTGTGATGTGTCTTTCTGCGATTTTTTGGCTTTTCTCCAACTACCTTGGTCTTTAGTTCATGTACCATAGTAATTGGTTGCTTTTCTTTGAATTTCGCTTTTCTTTGCCTCTTTGTGTTGTGATTCTCTCTAGGCTTCGTTCCAGTCCTGTACAAACACTAAAGAACCTTTCCTAGACATCCTTTCTCATAAAAATGTTGTAAACAATGCTTAACAATGCTCAAATGCAATAAAACATTTATTTTCTATTATGAATGCTCATGCCACTAATCATGCACAAATGTATTTGATTTCCTACTAAATTGCTATAAAATGCATATAAACAACCCATAATAATGTCAATCTATTATGCAACTAACATCTACATAGGTTTTTTGCCTATTCTGAGTTTTGGCTAGCCTTTTTTGAATCTATTTTACTTGAGTGTTTATCGCCTTGATCATTTCTAGTCCTATTAATACCCAATCCTCGAAATTTGTCTAGCATAATGGTGATATGTAGGGTCGACCATAGAGCACTTCATATGGAGCCATTTGTATGCTCGCCTAATAACTTTTTTTATAGGCAAACTCCACCAACTGTAAATATTTGCTTCAATTGCCATTGAATTCAATGACACAAGTTCTCAACATATCCTCCAAAATCTATATCACTCTCTCCAACTGCCCATCGATCTGAGGATAAAAAGTAGTTCTCATGGTGAACTTGCTTCCTAGCTCTTTTTGCAAACTTTGCCAAAATTGAGATGTAAACCTAGGATCTCTTTCTGACACAATGGTCTTGGCAACATAGCCTCACTATTTTCTTGACATATAGCTCTCCAAGTTTCCCAACAGACTCTATAGATAGTATGGGTAGGAAGTGAGTTACTTTTGTTAGAGGATCTATAATTGCCCATACGATGTCTTCTCCCTTCTAATTTCTAGGAAATCTACTAATGAAGTCCCTTGCAATATTATCCCACTTTCATTCTAGTATTGGAAGTGATTGCAACATTTCTGAGGGTTTTCTGAGTTCAGCTTTTACCTGCTGACTAGTCAAACATTTAGAGACATACTTGGTTATGTCTTTTTCATATCTCTCCACCAATACATTTTCTTGAGGATCTGATACATTTTATCACCTCCTGGATGCATTGTGTATTTAGTCTAATGAGCTTCATCTAATATGGTTCGTTTACTCTGCCCACTCTCAAGTACACAGATTCTATCCCCAAGTCTTAGCGTGTCTTCAACATCAATCCTAAAGTCAGTATGATTGCCTCCGTTTACACCTTCCATCAGATCAATGATCCACTTATCCCTTTTCTGTTCATCTCTTATCTTGAATATACCTGTTCCCCGTCAGAAGTTATACCCAAGTTATATTCACTGATCGGCTTAGTACATTTGCCCCTTTTCTTCATCACTCTTGTTGAACTTCTTACTGAGTGCATCGGCTACCACATTAGTCTTTCCTGGATAATACTGTAGTTGAAAGTCATAGCTTTTTAGGAATTTGATCCACCTTCGCTATCACAAGTTCAACTCCTTCTACGTATAAATATATTTTAGGCTCTTATAATCTAAGAATAAATAGAATCTCTCTCGATAAAGATAATACCCGCAGATCTTTAATACAAAACAATTGTTGCCAACTCTAAATCATGTGTGAGGTAGTTTTATTCACGGATCTTCAACTAACATGAAGCATAAGCTATTACCTTCCCGTCTTGCATCAATACAACGCCTAGTCCATTTTGTGAAGCATCAGTATATATAAAATATCTCACACTGTGAGTTGGTGTAACTAAGATGGGTGTTGAAGTCAACCTCTTCTTTAATTCTTAGAATGATTGTTCACACTTTTCATCCCAATTGAATTTCTCTCCCTTTCTAGCTAACTTGGTCATTGGTTCAGCTAGATTCAAGAAGTCTTGGATGAACCTGCTATAATATCCTTCCAAAATTAAGAAGCTTCTAATTTCTATTACTGTCTTAAGTTGCTTCCAGTTTAATACTGCCTCCACTTCATCAAGATCTAAAGATGTTCCTTCTACTGAGCCAACATGGCCAAGAAACTTAACCTTCTCCATCTAGAATTCACAATTGCTAAACTTAGCACAAAATTCATTTCCTCGCAAAGTCTCTTAGACAATCCTCAAGTGTTGCACATGCGTGGCCTCTAATCTAAAGTTGTAACACCCCGGCTCCTGGTCCCATGTGTTCCCTCGGGCCGCACGTGGAGAAGATGCGCCCACTCGACTGGAGAAGCCACTGTCATAGCGTCTACCAAGAGCTGACAGCGCTACCTCTTTCTTTCACAACTTTATTTCAAATCTCATTCAGTGAAACATTTCAATAAAATTTCTAATGTTATTTAGAAACAATTTCAAAAATAGATAATTTGTGTAACCATCATTTTCTCAAGCAAATAAAATGATTTAATAGAAATATTTGGCCTGAAGGGCCCCAGTCCAACATTACATAATAGTTTGAGATTTTTAGAAGTAAATTCAAATACTTAATGTATCTGAAAGTCTGTCAGTACAAAAAGGAAAGAAAATGGGCACATGCCTAGTTTAGGTTAAATACCAATGTCAAATAAAAGATACAAAAACATGAGACCCTTCACAATGGGGTTTCAACAAAATGGTAGAGTCTTCAGTGGTGTCGATTGACTCATACAGCTTCAAAGGTCACTTGAAAAGAAAGTGGGTGAGCTCGAGAGCCCAATGGATCATATCTATACATCGCTAACATTATTTAAACAAGAAAAGAAAATATGCAAACACTTTCATTACATTAGGTGTTTCACACATTCAATTATTTTGTTGTAACCTAAGACTAAAAGAGTCCATAACTCTCTCGGTAAGCCCCTGTGGTCCAAGAGCGAATTCGGGTATGCTATACAACTATACCATTGGGACCACAGTCTAAGGCAGGGGTAACACTTTACGACTATTACCAACTTCCAAAGACAATATCAGCTGCCACAGGCAACTCTCTGGCGGGGGTAACTACGATGCGTTCATGGCTCATCCATGGCAAGGAGACATACGATGCACCGGTAGCTCATCCATTACACCGATACATGTGTTCTTAATCATCCTTTAATCTTCTTTAGTTTCACAGTTTGTTCCAATTTATACCAATCATCATTCAACACAAAAATAAATTTCCAAATAAAAGACATTTACATGCTTGAACATTCAGGACATATTTAATGGAGTTAATCTCCATGCAAGATATTAAAGCAAATAACCTATCATCGTGAATTCACATTACATCATTACAAACAGGAATTAACAAAATATCCTAGCATGCATCTAGTTACATTAAATATAAACACGCATCATGTTTTGCAAAGTCTAAATAAGGCTAGGGAGAGCAGTAATCTCACCCACCTGAAGGTGGCAGAATTTTTTCTTACGTCCCTTTGATGAGATATATAGCTCAACCCTTTAATCTGGCAATAGAAAAATTAATGTAATAATTTACTAGGCTCTTATTGCCTCTCAAACTTAAATAAAATAATCACAACCATAATACCCTCCCAAAATTCCCTTTAAGCTTTTAAATGAATAATTTCACTTAAATAGGATTACTCCAACATTAAATATTAAAATAATTTATTACAAATAAAATAAGACTTCTAAATATCAAGCTTCCAATTATGGGGTCCAAAAATCCCATTTTTACCCATAAAAGATCGTGGACCTCCAAAAATTCATTCTTCACAAATTTGATAGTTAATCTATTAAATAAAAGTCCTTCTAATGAGCCCAAAATTCCAGTTATTCATTCGAGTCAAATTTAAAATAAATATTGGGCATTACATCGAATTTTTAAATTGAATTATAAGACTTGAATATTTTCGCGGTACTCATGAGACACTTATATATTTATTTATTTAAAATGGAAGCCCTCGTGCGGGTGTAAACAATTCATGGTCCTCAATCATGTTTTTTTTCTTTCATTTCCAACATCCAAATAATTTTAAATAAATGACACGTAATAGTATATCAAAAATATGAACCTCTAGGTGTTGGTCATTCCAAAATGCGAGGCTTCACAAATATTATTTTGCTTTCATATCTAACGCATCCGAAAAAAATACATTCCTCAAAAATAATAATTTGCAAAAATATTAAAACATAGACCCTAAGCCTTGGACATTCGAAAAATGCAAAGCTTCATATGTGGTTACAAACATGAAGGTCTCATAGTCGCGAGCCTTAAATGCGAGGTTCTTTCGCGTGGGGTTTGAATGCGAAAGTCTCGCATTCATGAGCATCGAATGCGGAGGAATCGAAACACTCAAAATCCCATTTTTCATGTTAATAGCCAAATAAACCCCACACAACAAGCATCTAATGCAAGATTTTTTTAGAACGAAAAAGATTTATACCTCACAGCTTTGTTTCCCTTTCGTTCCCTTTTTTAAACTAGATTTCATGCCCTAGATTTGTAACAAATCCAAATACTTACATTCAATTGATCCAAATACAACAATAAAACTTAAAAATCACTCTTTAGAAAGGAAAATGAAACTCACCATGTTCCAATACGTTCCCAATGTTGAAACCCACTTTGCAACGTGTTCTTCACAGATCTGGCTTTGGAAATAGGTTGAAATGGTTTGAATGAGTTCAAAAGCCTTAGATCATAACAGGCAAGGTTTAGAAATGAGTTTGGGATGGTTTTGTGAAAGCTTAGATGATGCCTTAATGGCTGCGTGCACAAAACGCAACCCAAATGTAGTTTTGCATTTTCTTCTTATTCACGCGGACAACCCCACAACACACCCAACAGTTTCATTCCTCTCCTTCTTCGTGTGACTAGAACACAACGACAATAGTTGTTTTGTTCTTCGTTCGTCCAAATGTAGCAACACTCGACGTTCTTCTTCTCCACACATAGATTGCAGAATCAGCTGCTTCTTCTTCGCGCAAAACTGCAGAACACACAACCCCTTCTCCTTCGTCCTGACCTGGAACATAATAGTTGTTTTCGTTCTTCTTCCTCACCCCAAATTCACAAAACGCAGCAGCTTCTTTACGCAGTAAAATGCAGCAACTTCTTTACGCAATAAAACGCAACTGCAACAACAACTGCTTCGCTCTCTTTGTGTGCGAAACACCACAGTATGTAACAAAGTGCGTCCTCTATTTTTCTTTTCTCTCATACAAGAATGCACAGATGTGTTCCCTCTTCTTCTTCACGCACTATGTCTTCTTCTCCTTTCACGCAAAATGCAGATGCGTTTCTTCCTTTTGTGTGTGTGTGCGCTTGCCCTAAAATGTAAATGAAGAAGAAAAGATTTCTTTTCTTTGTGTGTGTGCCCAAAACATGAAGAGCAAATCTTCTACATATATATATTCTTTAGGTTTAGTTTAGGCCTAATTTCATTTTATCATAGGGCACATCAATTTACTTGTTTTATTCCATTTATTTATTTATTTTCTCAAATTGATATTTTCACCCCCGAAGCAACGTGTACGCTTTAAAAGTTTCAGGGTATTACAACCTACCCCCCTTAAAAGAATTTCATCCTTGAAATTTAAAAGAAAAAGTACCTGTATGATGTTGTTTTGTCAGGTGTTCATGGTGATGAGAAATGGGTATTTAATCTGCATTTCGCGTTCCAACTCCTAGGTCGCTTCCTCCAAATCATGATGTCTCCACAGAAACTTGACTTGCGGAATATCCTTGGTCCTGAGACTCTACACCTTATGATCTAATATTCTGATTGTTGGTTCCTCGTAAGTTGCATTGTCTCGAAGTACAACTTCCTCCTAGTGTATGATATGTGATGGGTCTAGTTTGTACTTCCGCAACATCAATAAATGGAATACATTATGCACCAAGGACATTCGGTTTGGCAAGTCCAACTCGTAGGCACATTCACCAACCCATCTAAGTATCTCAAACGGACCGGTGAATCATGGTGCCAACTTCCTCTTGATTCCAAACCTCTTAATCCCCTTTTGTGGGCTGATCTTCAAGAACATTCTATTGCTCGGCTAAAATTCTAGAGGCCTTCTTCTCTTGTATGCGTAGTTCTTTCGTCTACTCTGAGCTATAGCTAGCATCTTTCGAATCTGCTTTACCTGTGTGGCCATCTCCTCTACCAATTCCGGTCTTGTAAGTACCTAATCCTCAAAGTTTGCCCAACAAGATGGTGATCTGTAGGGTCTATCATAGATCGCTTCATATGGAGCCCTTTTTATGCTTGCCTGATAACTATTCTGTCAAGTGTAGATACTTGCTCCAATTGCCCTTAAAATCGAGGACACAAGCCCTCAACATATCTTCTAATATCTGAATGACCCTCTCTAATTGCCCATCGGTCTGAGGATGGAACGTTGTGCTCATGATGAGTCTGTTCCCTAACTCTTTCTACAAACTCTGCCAAAACTAAGAAGTGAACCTCGAATCTCTGTCAGACACAATGGTCTTAGGAACACCATGGAATCTTACAATTTCGTTGACATGTAACTCTCCAAGTTTTCTAACAGGATCTGTAGATCGAATAGGTAGGAAGTGAGCTACCTTTGTCAGATGATCCACAATCACCCATACTGTGGCTTCCCCTTTTTGACTCCTCAGCAAGCCTCTAACAAACTCCATTGCAATATTGTCCCACTTCCAATCTAGTATTGGAAGTGGTGGCAACATCCTTGAAGGTTTTCTATGCTTGACCTTTACCTGCTGACAAGTCACACATCTTGAGACATACCAAGCTACATCCCTCTTCATACCCCTCTACCAATAGGTCTTTTTGAGATTCTGGTATACCTTGTCACCACCTGGATGCATCGTATACTTAGTCTGATGAGCCTCATCCAGTATGGTTCTCCTGCTCTGTCCATCCCCTGGCTCACAGATCCTATTCCCAAGCTTCAGCATACCCTCTGAATCAATTCTAAAATCTGTATGCTTTCCTTGTTTAACACCCTCTGTAAGATCAACAATCCACTTGTTACTTTATTGCTCATCTCTAATTTGGTGTTATAGGTCCGGTTGGCAAGTCATAGCATACAAATACATTCATTTCTCATCTGATGCAATACCAAAGTTATATTCATTGATTAACTGGTACATCTATCCTCTTCTAAAAATCATAGTCTTTCAAAAATTTGACCCACCTTTGTTGCTTCAGGTTTAATTTTTTTTGGGTATGAACATACTTAGGCTCTTATGATCTGAAAATAGATCAAAACTCTCCCCGTAGAGGTAGTGTCTCCAGATCTCAATGCGAACACAATCGCTGTCAATTCTAGATCATGGGTAGGGTAGTTCTATTCATGGGTCTTCAATTGTTTTGAAGCATAAGCTACTACCTTTCTGTCTTGCATCAACACCACGCCTAATCCAATTAGTAAAGCATCGGTGTGTAAAGTGTACATCACACCATGAGTAGGCGTGACTAGCATGGGTGTTGAAATTAACCTTTTCTTCAGTTGTTAGAGTCTCTGTTCACACTTATTATTCCAAATGAATTTTTCTCCCTTTCTGGTTAACTTATTCATTGGTCCAGCCAATTTTGAGAAATCTTGGATACACTAGCAGTAGGATCCAGCCAAACTTAGGAAGCTTCTAATTTCTGTGACAGTCATAGTTTGCTTCCAGTTTAATACTGCTTCTACATTTTTAGGGTCTACCGATATGCCTTTAGCCGAAACCACGTGTAACACACTGACACACCAGACACACCGAGACACACCGGGTGATTCAAGGTACCGTCCTCTCCCCTTCGGGTTTTCTCGCCTCCACGGAGTTTTAAACACATGACCTGGGGCTTAAATACATAGATTTCATGAAACCCGCTACCATTGAGCAGAGTTCGTGAAATATGGGTACTTAAACCCCAGGTCCCAGGTTTGAATATCCGCTGGAGGCGAAATAAAACCCCCAGGGGAGGGGACAGTACCTGGTAAGTCACCACATCCACGGTGTGTGGCCAGGGTGTGCGGTGTGTCCGATCTATGTGGTGTGACAATAAAAGGTGCCTTTTTTGTAACACATCGACACACCATGACACACCAGGTGACTTAAGGTACTATTCCCTCCCCTTGGGGTTTTCTCGCCTCTATGGAGATTTGAACCAAAGACCTGAGGCATAAGTACCCTGATTTCATGAAACCCACTACCATTGTTGCCTCAATGGTAGCGGATTTCACGAAATCTATGTACTTAAGCCCCAAGTCGTGGATAGTACCTTAATTCACCTGGTGTGTCCCAATGTGTCTAGTGTGTCGGTGTGTTACACCACGTGGCCAAGGAACTTGACCCTTTTCATCCAAAACTCACATTTGCTAAGCTTGGCATATAATTCATTTCTTCTCAGTACCTCCAAAACAATATGCAAATGCTCCACATGCTCAGCCTCTGATCTAGAATAGATTAGAATGTCTTACACAAATACCACGACAAACTGATCTAGGTACTGTCTAAAGACATTGTTCATTAGATCCATAAATGTGGCTGGCGCGTTGGTTAAACCAAACAACATCACTGTGAACTCGAAATGCTCGTATCAAGTTCTGAAAGTTGTCTTGTATATGTCAGACTCTCTGATCCTTAGATGATGATACCCTAACCGTAGATCAATCTTGGAGATGTGAGTAGCTCCCCTCAACTGATCAAACAGGTCTTCTATTATGGGCAATAGATATTTGTTCTTTATCGTTACCTAGTTCAACCCCTGGTAATCCACACACAACATCATGGATCTCTCGTTTTTCTTTACAAACAACACTGGAGCTCCCCATGATGACTTGTTGGGTCTGAAAAAACCTTTCTCGCGGAGCTTGTCCAACTGTGTCTTCAGCTCTATTAATTCCACTGACGCTATTTTGTAGGGTGGAATAGCTATGGGGTTTGTGCCTGTATGCGGTTCTATCTTAAACTCTAATTGTCTGTGTGGTGGGAGTCCAAGTAGATCATCAAAGAACACATCTGCATATTCCTATACCAAAGGTGTAATACCCTGATTATATATATATATACATACATATGTATATATGTATGTATATATGTACGCATATATGATTTAATTGATTAATTGGTTTAGATACATGCATATATATTAATTGGTACCTATATATGTGACATTTGATTGGTATATATTAATTGGTGCATATGTATATATATTAATTTGAAGAGATTAAGGTAGACATATGCAATTAAATGATTTATTGGGGTAGAAGTATATATGCACATGTATATATATAGGTATATATTAATTGATATATGTATTAATATATTAATACTAAGCATATAGCAGGGTTAATTAATCTATAGTAATATATGGAAAAAAAAACACTATATATGATATTATATAGTATTGTATTGTACATATATATATTAAAAAAAATTGGCACATGGGTTTTTAGCCCATGCGCCAAAGCCAAAACATTTCGCGCGGACCATGTGCGCAAATTCATGCACGGCCCATGCACCTATTAAATAAAAAAATATTATTTATACAAAAATACAAAAAATGCCGGAAAATTCGAAAAAAAACATCTGAAAAATTTCGAAAAAAATACACAAAACCCTAATCTCTAACCCTAAAACCCTAGCCGCCCCAATCAAGTAAAAAGGAAATTTTCTACAATAGGAAAGTAAAATTTTATGAAACTAACCATCGGAAACCCTATATAATGAAAGATTGAGGTATTTCATTTTCATATAAGTGTGACTTTTTGTAGTTTTCTTTGATATGTCATATCATGTATTTTACATACTTAGGACTCACATTTTACAATTACACATATTAGAACCTTAGTTATACTTTGCTTTTTATTGCAAATACCTTTCTTGGGAGAACATTATTTTTTGATATATTTGTAACACCTCGAAATTTTGTGAACGCGCTATGTCGTGAGTGAATAGGAAATAAAATATTATTATGTAGAAAACGAGAATTTAAAATAAAATATCAAAGAAAAAAGAGTGGAAAAAATATAGTTTTTACGAAAAAAATAAAGAAATGAAAACATAGATTTTAGACTCAATAGTGCTTTAAAAAAATAAATAATAAATAAATAATGTGTGAGGTTCACAAAAAAAAGATTTATGAATTATATGCTTAGAATTATGGTTTGAAAGGTAAATGAAATTATTGTGACGCATGCGAATGCATCGATAAGAGAATTATCAAATAGAAAAAGAAAGAACATATGATAAGTGTTATTCGCGTGAGTGCGGAGGCGAGTGCGAAGACATGAGTAGCATGTGCGTACGTGTTGTTCTACGAAAAATAAATAGAAGTTATTTTCAAGTTTTAGATCAAAAAAAATTAATATAAAATAAAATAAAATAAATCTGAAATTCTAGTTTTAGTAAAAGAGTTGGAAAAACGAATCAAAATAATAATAATAACGACAAAAAATAACTAGC